>WNGS01066681.1:4403389-4434408 GCA_020271785.1 Procambarus virginalis | reverse complement strand
TCCTGGGGAAGGGGGGTTGTAACAAAAAAGGAGGTCTGGTCGAAGACCGGGCCGCGGGGACGCTAAAGCCCCGAAATCATCTCAAGATAACCTCAAGATAAATGGTACAGATCTCAACATTTAATTTGAACCTGTTTACCGCCTGCGTCGTGTACACTTGATGTGATCAGCACGTCGCCTGTGACACTACAGCCGCTGTTTGTATAAACTGTCGCATCTACTGTGACACTGTGTACCATATTTGGCACGGTGCACCACCTGCAGCACTGTACACCACATGTGGCTCCGTGCTCCGCATGCGGCACTGTGCGCCTCCTGCAGCACTGTACACCACATGTGGCTCCGTGCTCCGCATGCGGCACTGTGCGCCTCCTGCACTGTGCGGCACATGCTCCTGCACATGCGGCACTGTGCGCTCAACGCTTGTCAACAAAGCACCTGCTGCTACACGGCACCAAGTGTGGCACCTGGCTTACTGTCACCGTCCATGCCATGCGCCCTGATGGTTCACCTTCAGTGCTACTAATCCGTACATGCAGCACTATTAACATATTTGGTTCTAGTCGGCACCTGTAGCAGCAGTTAGAAGATCATTATGACGTTAGGTGCCTAGCATTAATCACCACCGGGCGGATGAAAGGACCACATACTCATCTTTTTACTCCCAGTTCACAGTGGCTTTCAACCTATAAAAATCACCGCCGTTAAAGACCTCCTCTGCGCCTTCTGCATGCATGACCCAGCAGGGACTTCTATGTAATCAAGCTCTCGTGTTTCTCAAAGGTCAAAGGTCCTTTCCCAAAGGCTTCTTCAATACTCAGTTTTTCATGCGCGAATCGATGTTCCTCATTCGTTTGTTGACTGGAGGAAATGATCTTTCACAGCAGACATGATCTCACTAATGTCTTGCTGTGCCTTTACCAACGCCATCTGTTGACTGATGACTTGCATCTGCAGCTTTAGAGAAGTAACACACGTGTCAACAATAGTCAGTTTAACGTGACGCAAAATAAATATCCCAACCCTCACATATGAAATAAAATGGAAGTGACGACGCTTCGTATGTGTGGCGTTTGGTGATTAATTTTAATGATACATTTAAAAACTATATATATTTTAAGAACGTACAGTATTAGGTTTTAACTCGAAAAAATATAGTTCAAACAGGACAGTAATGATTTACAAAAGGATATTGACATAAAGTTTAAGGATATTAATAATGTATCATATATATATATATATATATATATATATATATATATATATATATATATATATATATATATATTATATATATATATATATATATATATATATATATATATATCCAAATAAAATACATATATCTAAGACATAGATAAATTCTGGTTTGGAAGTCAAGTTCTCATTTCAAATCACAAAAATAATTTGCCAGGACCGCACAAGACGGACCCGCTGCAGAGCTAAAAAGTCATAAACAAGCATTTGGTTTTGTTTTTGTTTTTGAAACTTGCAGAAATATAATATGTGACTTGACATATGCTGGTAAGAAAACGAACGAAATTAATTGCAAAACAAATATTATTAATGTGTTTCCTTTCCTTTGGCAATGAGTACGTTAAAATTTTGCTTGTCATACTGACTTATTCTGAAGGGTGTCGGAGGTGGTCCAGTAACATCGAACCATTACAGCGACGCGATAAACTAATGATTTGTTCGCAAAGCTGACAACTGGAAACTTACATCTTTAGACATTCCACAGGGAGCCGGTGGCTGAGCGGACAGAACACTGGACGTTTGATCCTGTTGTCCCAGGTTCGATCCTGGGCGCCGGCGAGAAACAATGGGCAGAGTTTCTTTCACCCTGATGCCCCTGTTACCTAGCAGTAAATAGGCACCTGGGAGTTAGTCAACTGTCACGGGCTGCTTCCTGTCCCCGCGGCCTGGTCGAGGACCGGGCCGCGGGGGACACTAAGACCTGAAATCATGTCAAGATAATCTCAAGAGATAGACTGTTTTGAGGGCTGTAGTAATTCAAGAAAATGTGGTTTTGTTTGTGTGTGTGTTCCTTTCTGCCCTTGAGATGGTCTACAGAGCCAGATGATAACGTAATGTGCAAATAAACCCTATTTTGAACACTAGAGTTTTAATAAATAATAAAATATTTCTTATAAAATAGTAAATGTGAGATTTATTTTCATGGTGTAATTTATGAGAAACAAAAGAAACTACTGAGTGGCCAGTGAGGTTTAGGTGGCTCGGCTCCGGACTCTCACCACAGCGGGGGATTCATACTACAGTACCGAAAAAATGAAAATATAAAAGCAGAAACTACGTACAAAACGCAGTCGAATCATAACATAGAACAAAAAATCAATGTAAAGGATTTGGGTGTACTCATGTCGGAAGACCTTACATTTAAAGAACTCAATAAAGTAGCCGTCACAACTGAAAGAAAAATGACAGGTTGGATAACAAGAACTTTTCAAACTAGAGATACTATACCAATGATGATTCTCTTCAAGACGCCAGTGCTCTCTTGAGTGGAGTCCCATCCCAAATCCTTATCCTGATGCCTTCAAGTGCTATATAGTCGTAATGGTTTGGCGCTTTCCCCTGACAATGCCCTCCCTCCCCTCTCTAGAGTGGAATACTGCTGCACAATGGCAGCCCCTTTTTCAAAGCTGGAGAAATTGCTGACCTGGAGAGCGTGCAAAGATCCTTTACTGCTAGAATACACTCAATAAAACATCTAAACTATTGGGACTGACTAAAGAGCCTAAATCTTATTCTCTTGAGAGCAGGCGGGAGAGATACATAATAATTTACACGTGGAAAATAGTAGAGGGGCTGGTCCCAAACCTGCACACAGAAATAACATCACATGAGACCAGGAGGCATGGCAGGATGTGCAGGATACCCCCGATGAAAAGCAGAGGTGCAACAGGTACTCTGAGAGAGAACTCTATCAACATCAGAGGCCCGAGACTGTTCAACACGCTTCCACTAAACATAAGGGACATAACTGGCTGACCCCTCACAGTGTTCAAGAGAGAATTCGATAAGCACCTCTAAAGGATACCTGATCAACCAGGCTGTGATTTATACGTCAGGCTGCGAGGAGCCGCGTCCAACAGCCTGGTTGACCAGTCCAGCAACCAGGAGCTCTGGTCGAGGACCGGGCCGCAGGAACACTAAACCCCGAAAACACCTCAAGGTAAACTCAAGGTAAGGTACTTGGTTAATAGAGCGGAAAGTATATTATTACTCGAACTATAAATTTTTCAACACTACAAAATTGTAAGGAAATTTAATTTTTGTATTTCAAATGAGCTCGGGATAAATACCTGCATCACAAATTGTACACCCAACAGTAGAAACTTTTGGTCTCCTAGTAGCGGGTGAAGCCACGCTTCCTGTACCTGGTCATATAGGAAGCGTGAAGCCACGCTTCCTATACCTGCTACTGGAAGACCGCAGGTGTATACACTTGCGTAACTGTACTCTTGCTTGCGCTTATTGGGTCTAGGATGTACCAGGTGCAGTGTGCTATCAACAGTACCAAAGTACCAACAATAAACGAGTTTGATGGAAGGTGTGGCACCCAGGTAGCGAGTTAGCTGGCGTCATTGGCGACCTAGGTACGCATCCTGCATTACTGCATGTATAAAGGAAGAAATGTATGTTTATCACTCGGAATGTTTCGTAATATGTTGATTGTTTGTGATGTGTGTCTATGTTTATATGAACATGTACTGAACGGGGTGAGAATAGCTTGAGCTACCTCATCCCTTTGTGTGTATTTACACCTCAATAAACTTATTTCAATTTCAATTTCCAGCATTGCAATGAAAAATTTAGTAATTGCATGCAACACGATATCTCCTCTCCTCTCCTCCAAGATGTCCGTATAAAGGAGTTACAAAACCTTAAATGTGTTTATCGGACAGGTTAAGTTATGTTGAACTCTCGGGTGACAGTGTTTATGTCTCTCCCAGCTTTCCTTCATACTCCTTGTATGTACTTTCTTCTTGGTCTATCAGTCTTAAATATTAAATATTAATTGTTTTAGTAGTGGATACTTATTTTCATTGATCACAAGTCCTATTTCTTGCCACCTGATTTGGTTGACAGGCATAATAATAATTCCTTAAAAATTCCTTAATCAAAGCTATGCGAAGCATACTATTGCAAAAGTAGAGCACAAAAATGTTTAAATTACAAGGCTATATTTATGTGAGTCGACAGTTTTATGCAATGTTATAAATTCGTGGCTTTTCATGCCGTGTATTGAACTCTTGATTACGTGTGCAATTTACCTGTATACTGGTATGTTTCCACTTGTTAACTCAACCGTAAATCATGGCTCGATTATTCTGTAAAGATTGCTCGCAGCCAATTTAAAGTTAATCTCTATGTTGCCTGGTAATTAAACCGTCTTTATTGGAAATTTCAGGATTTATAACTGATGAGCCACTAGTCTAGTTTAGTCCAGTGCGTATGTATCACTTCAAAAGTAACACACGTTTGTTTGAGGGAGATACAGTAATGACTGGAACACCCCCCACAAATGACGCTACTGTGATAATATTATGATCAAGAACAGCTGACTAGACTTGTTAGTAATTATGGCGGATGTCAGCCTCAGAGCAGGAAACATCATTAAGTGGTAATTCGTGCTGAATGTCGCGAACTACTTGAAATTTAATGATCGTATTAAATTAGCTATTTGCAGTTATTATGTGGAGAATATGTGATATACTTACTAGAATCAGAAAAATATTTATCAGCGTATAAAGGATTGGGGGAGATTATCTAAAAGCATTTTACTAACAAAACGTTAAAATAAGAGAAAACAAAAAGTAATTAAAAAGTACGGGGAAAAAGGGTAAGGGAAATAAAATCGTGAATGGTTTTGTCCACATATAACAAGCCAGGGTTAGAGAGAACACCTCATTAATAGGTCATCTAACGCAAGAGTCCAATGAAGAAGAAATTGATGACATTTTCACACGTGTTTATCTCTTTTTAAACTAAACCTGTGAAAAATGATAAATTTCTTATCACATCTATAGATAAACTAGATGGGGTATCCGGCGTTGCCTGGGGTTTATGCCCCCTCTTCCTACATTATATATATATATATATATATATATATATATATATATATATATATATATATATATATATATATATATATATATATATATATATATATATATATATATATACATATATATATATATATTTCTCAATTTTCCTTATGTTTTTGGAGTTTTTTTTCCTTATGAATTTTGGAGAATTGATTTTTAATTACCGTCATCAGTAAAAACAAACATAAGGAAAATTGAGAAAATTCGTGTTAGAATTATTAATCTTACTTTTTCGGTCATATTTAATAACATATGTCTACAGGAAAGACTGCTACCAAAATATACTAATATATATATATATATATATATATATATATATATATATATATATATATATATAATATATATATATACTCAAAGTTTATCATTACGAAGCACTGAAAAATGCTATGAGAAGCACACTAGTTATTTCACATTTGACTCCATGAAAATCGCATAGGGTCTCTATAAATTAGAATATTTATTAAAGTTTTTACATTAGGCCGACCCCAACAGGCCTATGTCCATCCTGTGGCCGGGATCGTTCACTGGTACAAAGTTGGGCTAGGCTAGCCCCAAGCTTTTGGCATCTTTGGACAGAAAGTCAGACAGACAAACAGACATTCTCTGCTAGATGTAGACTGAAGAGACAAAGTAAAGAAATTTAATTATTATTTGGGATGAAGTCAGTCAATGGAAAACTAAAGTCAAACAAGTCACTAGGTCTGACAAAGTATTTTCCTGTAAATTTAAATAAATGTCTCGAAAAAGTAGACAAGTTCTGTAATTATTTTCAATAAATCAATGTAAATTATACAAATAAAAATACTTATGTTATCCTTTAACAATATCCTGGTCGTGTGAGACTCCACTTGCCCCATGGAGTACAATTTTTGAACACTGTGCTATGACTTGTTGTACGGTAGAATTTAGACAGATAAGGATTGCCAAGTTAACTCTGAACATTATTGATAAATCCTTGAAGTTACTTTGAGAAGAGCATGTATACTACAGGCAACACACACACAAAGACACCCCAGAGAGCAGGTCATTGCCCGAGGGCTGACCTGGCACACACAAGGACACCCCAGAGAGCAGGTCATTGCCCGAGGGCTGACCTGGCACACACAAGGACACCCCAGAGAGCAGGTCATTGCCCGAGGGCTGACCTGGCACACACAAGGACACCCCAGAGAGCAGGTCATTGCCCGAGGGCTGACCTGGCACACACAAGGACACCCCAGAGAGCAGGTCATTGCCCGAGGGCTGACCTGGCACACACAAGGACACCCCAGAGAGCAGGTCATTGCCCGAGGGCTGACCTGGCACACACAAGGACACCCCAGAGAGCAGGTCATTGCCCGAGGGCTGACCTGGCACACACAAGGACACCCCAGAGAGCAGGTCATTGCCCCAGGGCTGACCTGGCACACACAAGGACACCCCAGAGAGCAGGTCATTGCAGTTGTAATATTCTGTGAGCAATAATTAAACAGCGAGATCCGTCCATCAGTTTTGTTCCTGGTTATCACTGCGCGGAATTCAGTCATCGATTGAGTTCCCTTTATGGAAGTCGTCAATATGTTTCTAGGTGCTTTCACGTGCTTCCATTCATGCTCGTTTGTTCCCAGAGTTTTTGGTGTTCCTCGTGGAGTGAAAAAAATAATTTGCATATTAGAATGCATTATATAATGTGTTTTATTTCACTCAGTTGCAAGTCCTACATAATTGATAGTCATAAATCACGTTCTACAGGCAGTTCTTGGAAATGCTAGAAGATGAATAAATTATATTAAAAAATATTTGCATCTATGGAACCAGTCCGTCCTCTCGAGTTGGCACAACGTCACAAAAATGAAGTATTAAATTCCCCGAACGTAACGTAACCTAACTGAGGACCCATGAATAGAAAACGGGACAGCCCGTCAATTTTGCGAGCCGTTATGATTTGTAGTACATCATATTTTGGCCGTTTGGGATCTATACGTCAAAATGCGATGAACTGCTCGAGAGGACAGGTTGTTGACGCCTTGCCACTGAAGAGATGAAGAATGGTTTTGTCATTGTAGTTCTTATTGTTTACTAGAGGGGTACCGGGTGCGCCCGGGTCTCTCTCACCTATAGTCTTCTTTCCTCCTTCCCATCATTGTTCTCTCTCTCCCAATCTCTTCCCTCTCCACCTGTCTCACCTCTTTTTAATAACTCCCCTTTCCTCTAATGTCTCCCCCCTATATGAAATTAAATAAAGTTTTGGTCACAGATGAAATATCTGTGACCAATGGCCACCGAGAGCTGTCGGGAATTGGGTTAAGGGTCATACGACTTCCAATTCTTTTATACAGTCAGTGTGGTCTAGCGGTTCAGTACTGGACACGCTAAGAGGTATGGAGCCCTCTAGTTGTTTGGGTTCGAGTCCTTCAGGGGTAAAGAGATTTTTGATGGAGGGATTAGCTTGATATATATATTGATGGCAAGAGATGATCCTTCGCCAGCTGGTCAGTCACAGAAGAAAAGTCACAGGAGCTTGGCTACTGTGACCGTTCTGCTCCATCACGCTAGTTGTGCAGGTGTGGGAGATATGAACACAGTGCAGGTGTGGGAGATATGAACATATAGTGCTGGAGTGGGTGATACAAGCACATAGTGCAGTGTGAGTGATACTAGCACATAGTGCAGGTGTGGGAGATACCGTCCGGTATATTGCACGTGTGGGAATGTATAATATGTGTAGGACATGGATAATCTTGGAACAGGTATGTGTGTGTGTGTGTGTGTGTGTACGAATAACAAAAATCTCAAAGTAAGTATTCGGGATATTCCGAATTCGCAAACAGGTGTGCATGTTATGTAGGGCCTTAGAAAGAGGGAGAGATGCAGGAAATGAGCCCGCCAGCCCCCCACGCTGACAATGGGCTTCCCAGCGCAACGCATCACTTCAATTGATACAATTCTTAACGTATCGCTGTGTGGCGCGTTGAGGCGCTAATGGTCACTGGTGAATGGTCGCCCGCATGCTCCCACGGCTGCTTCCTTATTGTCCAACCATTGTGGTGGTCCGCTCGCGGACCCTGGGACCCGCCTGCTGGCTGCATCTCACCTGCTGCCTCATCACCTCTCTGCTGTCTGGGAACCTCTCTGCTGTCTGGAGACCTCTCTGCTCTCTGGGAACCTCACTGCTCTCTGGAGACCTCTGATGTCCGGGAACCTCTNGAACCTCAGTCGTGTGTAGAACCTCAGTCGTGTGTAGAACCTCAGTCGTGTGTAGAACCTCAGTCGTGTGTCAAACCTGTGATGTGTCGAATTTCATTGGTACATCAGATATTTGGTATCTGTGTGGACGTTAAGGCCGGCCGTCATGGAGGAGGACGACTACCCCGAAAACCCTCTGTTGTCATTGCAGTATCACACCCTGGTAGTCCTCGGCACCGAAGACTACGCTGCTGTCAGGTCTTCCAAGGACTGCGCTAGTAGCACCTCTCAGACCTACCCTGGCAGAATCTCCCAGGACTGTGCTGATAGCATCCCCCAGAACTACCTTGGCAGATTCTCCGAGGAAACGCTGGTAGCACCTCCCAGAACTACTCTGGCATAACCTCCCAGAACTACTCTGGCATAACCTCCCAGAACTACTCTGGCATAACCTCCCGAACTACTCTGGCATAACCTCCCAGAACTACTCTGGCATAACCTCCGAGGATTACACCCATCATCGTCACTCTGAGATGGCTACAACACCACGAGACGTGAACCAAGGAATTATTTTCCCCTATAGTAAGAACAAACACCAATGAATTATAAGAAATTAAAAGAAAATTTGAATCTAGAAAATAATGTGAGAATGAAAATTACTAATGGTCAACATATGAAAATTTATCAAGTTTATTAAATGCCAATACCGAACATTCAGAGGCAAAACGAAGTTCAAGAAAAGACAGAGACTTAAATCAAGGAGTTGCTCCGCACAACCTGAGCAACATCTCTTCCAGAAGATCAATCATTCTTGCTGGCTCGTCTGAAACTCCAGAGATAAGCTGCCAACACGAGAAGAATTCATTTTGAAAAGCCACGTGATACTCCTGCCTGTCTGGAATATTGCTCTTCCTCAATGACATTCCTGGCTGAGCCGACAGACAATAAAATCCAGAAAGTAACAACATCGTCAACATTTTCACATAATAATCTCGCGACCCAAAGATCTGCCACTCAAGTTTCTTCTCTGGAATACAGTGCAGCGCCAGAAATTTGTCCCGTCGTGACTACGGAATCCTCACTGAGTTCTGGATCACATTTCGGATCATCTTCGGCGACCTGGTCTGCTTCCGGTTCCCCAAGGACTCTTCGCGGATCTCTTACTTCATCAAAAGAGTCTGCGGAACTCTACCGGCAGTGTCTTGGTGCACTGCCAGTCTACACCCATGACAAAGTTCCTTATCCAGTTCCTGTAACTGAGGTTTCATTAGAGCTTCAAAATATAAGACCTTTTAGATCCTACTTCTCAGAATGTGCATCAAGTTGTAGCGAGAAAACACTTGCAAGATCCAAATCAGATTCAGTGAGAATCTTTGCATCAGAAACGGACTCGGAATCTCTTCCCCGGGGTAAAATAGATTCCAATCCGGTTTATGAAAATCCTTCCGAGATCGATAGTACATACTACTATAAATCTCCTAAAGGTAAGATATTGATAATAAAACATTTTCTAATTGGATTGTGTTTGGTTTTGGCGTTTGTGCCCAACTGGTGGACAAAAATCAAATCAAATTTAACACTTTATTAAGTCTTGTCGATTACAATAAATAGTGATCTAGGTTAAACTCTATCCAAATATATTGTTGTTTTACCATAATTAGGTACATCTACAGTCATGCAGACTACTGCTTTATGGAGGGTTACTTAGTCTGTGCCAAGAGCTAAATATTTGTTATTAAAAAATCGCTATCTCGCGTAATGTTAGTTATACGGGAGCATGTGATGAGTACCTACCCTGGCAAACTGTCTCTTACATTATTATGATATTATGATGATATCATCAAGAACGCGAGAGTGAATAAAGTAATTGGAAAGCTTCAGGTACCTCATGGCTGTAAGTCAGAGGCTAAATCTGGGGTCAGGAAACGTCATAAAGATAATAGGATCTGACTTATCCAGCATAAAGAACTTGTCTGGTCATATTCCACACTCCACTAATCATCTTCGTGTCACCAGGAGACAAAATTACACTTGGAAAACAAAAACCCGTTTCAGTAATTTTGCAGGATATCGTCGACACGATGTGAAAAGGTGCAGAGTGTTTTGGTGGTGCGGTGGTGGTGTTGGGTGCTGTGGTGGTGTAGGGTGTTGTGGTGGTGCGGTGGTGGTGTTGGGTGTTGTGGTGGTGTAGAGTCTTGTGGTGGTGTAGGGTGTTGTGGTGGTGTAGGGTGTCGTCGTGATGTGTGGCGTATGATGTTGCGTGAAGCAACGGTGATAATTAGTAATAAAGAGCTAAACTTTCAAGACTGTGAAGTAAATGGATAAAACCCATGTGCTTTCATTTTCAAAAGTTATATTTTTTTAAACAAACTTTCATTTATAGTAAGATACTCTTTAAAATATTATATATGAACAAACTTACAGTAAAAGTATCTGTTCTCACCTAGTTATGCTTGCGGGGGTCGAGATTTTGGCTCTTTGCTCCCGCCTCTCAACTGTCAATCAACTGGTGTAGATTGACTGACAGTTGAGATAAACTTCTGTGGGAATTCTAAATAGTTCGCTAAGATATGATTGCAGATAGTAACAAACAGAAGGCTTCTTTACACTTCCTTATCTTACAGACTGATTTTGTTTCAGGTAAGAGACTGGAATGGTGTTGGGGAAGCTGTGAACCGAGACAGGTACGTGTTTCTAAACCGGTATTATGTATCTTCGAAACAATGTCTAAAATCCCCTCCATCTAGCAGCCCTTGTGAAAGTTTAAGAATGAAATGTTCATTATACACATCCCATCAATTTTAATCCATTTCATAAGTGGCTGTCCATTGGAATGTCAGAGAGGAAGGGTTATCTTGAGGTTATCTTGAGATAATTTGGTAGTTTCCTACCTAGTGCTTTAAACTCGCGGCGTATCTAGTGCTACCTAATCCCCCAATATATGTGCCTAAGCCATACAACTCTACCATTGTAATCAATGTTATCACCTTATATCATGGTTGTTATATTGAACGCATTTTTTTTACTGCATTATACCTTTAAATAATCCTCAATTATGCTACAATGCACATGTTGATAACCATCAAATTTTATTTTAATGTACCTGCTAATCTTTGTCAAATTTTCGTACAATGTACATGTAAAAAATATAAATTTTGCTAGAAATTACCTACTTAAATTATCTGTTAGATTAAGGACCTGCCCGAAACGCTATGCGTGCTAGCGGCTTCACAAGAATGTAAAAATATCAATGCTATTACTCTCATAAAACCAATGGAACTTCTTGCATATAAATAAATAAAATAAAATAATAGATGATTTCGGGGTTTAGCGTCCCCGCGGCCCGGTCGTCGACCAGGCCTTCTTTTTGTTACACATCCCCAGGAAGCAGCCTGTAGCAGCTGTCAAACTCCCAGGTACCTATTTACTGGTAGGTGAACAGAAAGAATCTCTGGGTCAAAGAAACTCTGATAATTTATTTCCGCCTCCGCCGGGGATCGAACCTGTAACCTTAGGACTACGAATCCCGAGCGCTGTCCACTCAGCCGTCAGTCTTCCCCTTGGTAGAAGGTGGTAGAGAAATCGCCTGGAAGAGGAACTAGACCATTTTTATCACTGTTTACGGACAATACAAAGCTGATGAGAAAAGTTAGAAGAAAAGAAGACTGCAAGAGACTAGAGGGATAACAGAATGCGCTGCAGCACTGATCAGAAAGATAGTTGATAAACTTACTAGACAAATGGAAAAAAAGAGTGAGGTTTGGAGCAGAAGAAAGAAGGCCATAGGGTCAGTGCGACTAAAAGCGAGACAGCTCTGAAAGAAATAAAAGGAAAAAGTTATGAGAGTTTATACAACTCCAAACCTGGCACCTGAGGAACACACCAACAAAATAACGTCTGCAGTTTATGCGAAATTGGCAAGTACCCAAATAGCTTCCAATTACCTTCATAAAAACGACATCAGTACAGTATATACAATATGCGTATGACAAGAGTAAAATCTAGCACTTGAATATGCAGTCTCAGCCTGGATTCCCACATGGGGGCACAAAGAGGCAGCGCTCAAAATAAGAAACTGCAGGACCAGTGGACGCAGGTGTAAGCTAGACACACTGATGAACAGGAGGGACGTCAAGAAGCACTTCTTTACTATAAGCGTTGCGATAAAGTGTTGTGAGCTATAAGCAGAGATTGCCGCGGCCAGCTCAATAAGCATCTTGAAAATAAGTATGACGTGCGTATATGAGTACATCTAGGTACGCACGCACGCACGCACGCACGCACTCGCGAACGAACACACACACACACACACACACACACACACACACACTTGATACGAACGTCAGACTCAGCTTTATTGGATTAACCCAGGGAATATTTTATGGTTTTATTTTAGTGTTTTTCTTCTCTTTCCGTGACGTGGAAGATGATACAGCGGCCGCATCAGGATGAGCTGAGAGTAGGAGGCTGGAGATGGAGAGAGAAAGAGAGGAGAGCAGAAAGAGAAAGAGAGACAAGAGAGATAAAATGGTAGAGAGATGAGGTAGAGATAAGAGAGACGAGAGAAAGATTAGAAAGAGAAAGATTAGAGAGAGAGAGGGGTGAGAAAGATAAAAAAGAAAGATTAGAAAGAGAGAGATTGTTACGGCTTTACTAAGCCAGTAACCAGGTTCTTTACTTATCAAAACTGTATATGGAGCCTAAGTGCCTCTTCTTACTCGATCCCTGCCAGAGTCATAATTAGGTAAGTTATTAAGAACTGGCAGTAATAGGCAATCTAAAAGAAAAGGAGGTAAACAACACTAAACAGAACCATCACAAAGTGTACTTCTTAACTATATATACACATGTACAACACATAACACTGCAGGTGTCACTTTCTCAAGCGACACTAAAACTTCTACAAATCTCCTTTCCTGGCCAAGCCACTTCTATCTCCTATCGTACACCACTCAAGGTTCCCTCCCTGAGTCTGTCTTCTATGGTCCTCCCGCCGGCGAGTTCACCTTCCTCAGTAAATCATGGACCAGTCCTCTACAGTATCGTCAAGGTGCCCAAAACACCACTTCTACTCTCCAGCAACACGCTGGCAGATGCCTCCAGCAACACACTGCTAGGGGTCTCCAGCAACACGCTGGCAGATGCCTCCAGCAACACACTGCTAGGGTCTCCAGCAACACACTGGCAGGGGTCTCCAGCAACACACTGCTAGGGGTCTCCAGCAACACGCTGGCAGGGGTCTCCAGCAACACGCTGGCAGGGGTCTCCAGCAACACACTGGCAGGGGTCTCCAGCAACACGCTGGCAGGGGTCTCCAGCAACACGCTGGCAGGGGGTCTCCAGCAACACGCTGGCAGGGTCTCCAGCAACACACTGCTAGGGGTCTCCAGCAACACGCTGGCAGGGGTCTCCAGCAACACGCTGGCAGGGGTCTCCAGCAACACGCTGGCAGGGGTCTCCAGCAACACACTGGCAGGGGTCTCCAGCAACACGCTGGCAGGGGTCTCCAGCAACACACTGCTAGGGGTCTCCAGCAACACGCTGGCAGGGGTCTCCAGCAACACGCTGGCAGGGGTCTCCAGCAACACGCTGGCAGGGGTCTCCAGCAACACGCTGGCAGGGGTCTCCAGCAACACGCTGGCAGGGGTTCTCCAGCAACACGCTGGCAGGGGTCTCCAGCAACACACTGCTAGGGGTCTCCAGCAACACGCTGGCAGGGGTCTCCAGCAACACACTGCTAGGGGTCTCCAGCAACACGCTGGCAGGGGTCTCCAGCAACACGCTGGCAGGGGTCTCCAGCAACACGCTGGCAGGGGTCTCCAGCAACACGCTGGCAGGGGTCTCCAGCAACACGCTGGCAGGGGTCTCCAGCAACACGCTGGCAGGGGTCCACGCTGGTTTCACTTATAACAAGCCTAAATTGACGGACATTACTTCCATCTCGTAACTCATCTTGGCCATCCTGGGATACGTCGGTCCAATCACCAATACATCACTAAGTATCATAGACAAATCACAGTCTACACCGACTCGGCCACTTGTTCCCAATGGAACACGTCTTTATACCACCCACATCACTTCTGAGGAGTAAAAATGGGGTTAGTAAGAAACTACACAAAGAGTCAATAAGATCACAGTCTTCCACCAGGGAACAGAAAATGGGGTCAGGTGCGATCAACAGATGGCGTTGACATTGTCACACCTTCCCGCCTAAAAGAATTGTGGTCGGGTGTGGTCAATAGATGGCGTCAATATCGTCATATATATAGATATACCTGCCAAAAGTAACGATTTCACAGCTCAATTCTGGCAATGATTCTAACACTAAACAGATATATCACCCCTTTCTAAGGCTTGCATTTCTCAGCTTTAAGCCACATTCATTTCTCAGCCATACACCACATTCATTTCTCAGTCACGCCGCATTCATTTCTTAGTACACCACATTCATTTCTCAGCCACACGCCGCATTCATTTCTCAGTCTAACAACACATGTATTTCAGTTTTCCCAACAGCGCATGCCATTACTACCTCACTTAACTCAATATTCCATGTGCTTCCCAAGTTGCCTCACCTTAAACGCATCTCTCGCGGGCACAACAGCCCTAAAAACAAGACCCCTCTCCACCCTGGCCAAGGGACAGCAGTTATTCCAACCTCAGGATACATTTTTAATGAAACAAAGCAATTACAATGATTCCAAAGCTTCCCAGGACGTAGTCGGAGGGAGTCGTAAATGGAGAGGTCGTCTCTACATGCCGTAAAAATATTGTATCTACATCCTTTCTGGTGGATTTAAGGCAAGTTAGAAAATAATTTGTTTGCTGAATACTGAATGGTCATCAGTGATATAATTCTTGTAGTCATATAACTTAGCGTAAAGGAGTGATTGACGTTTTACATTTTGCAATTATTTGATCTCCAGTATTGTATAAATTATTTAAACATATTCAAATAAATTTTCTTTCCTTCGATAGAAAATATAAATGGTTTAGTTTGCCTTGACTTTGGCCGGGTTGAGAAGGGCGGAACCCCTCGACGCTAGAGGTAAAGGTTGGATGAGTGGGGCGAACCGAGGCTGGGCGAGGGAAGGAATAATTTGTCAGTGGGCGGTGTGAGGGCGTGAGTGGTGGCCGCCCGCAGTTAACACACCTACTGGCAAACCTTTCAATTTACTTACATACTCTACAACAGTTTTACTACCTCATATCTCTCTCTCTCTCTCTCTCTCTCTCTCTCTCTCTCTCTCTCTCTCTCTCTCTCTCTCTCTCTCTCTCTCTTCTCTCTCTCTCTCTCTCCTTTTTTGTAAAACTGTTTATATAATATATATATATATATATATATATATATATATATATATATATATATATATATATATATATATATATATATATATATATATATATATATATATATATATATATATATATATATATATATATATTAGTATATTTTGGTAGCAGTATTTCTTGTAAACATATGTTGTTGAATATGACCGAAAGGGTAAGATTAATAATTCTAACACGAATCTTCTCAATATTTCTTACGTTCTTCTTCACTGTCGAGGGGAATTAGTTAAGTAACTCTCCAAAATTCATTCTTTATTTCTGGCCTGACGCCTGAACGCGTTTCGCAACGCTTATTACATTTTCAAAGACTTAGTTTACACATAAAATACATCATACTTATGCTCGTTGTGGGTGAGGTAATATGGTACAAAAGTTTTGGGTGAGGTGACAGAGCTTATGCCAGAACACAAATCAATGGGTATAAATTGAGTATGAAAATATAAGAATGGAAGTAACTGCTGAAGGCCTACTGGCCCATACTTCCTCTTGTTGCTTCTATGTTGGTTTGGGGTCTTGAAGTGGTTAGAATATAGTTGTGCATTAATTGGCTGCTGATTGGCATAAGCTCTGTCACCTCACCCAAAACTTTTGTACTATATCCTCCTGTTTAGATAATAATTTTTGTAACTATGTGCACCATAGTACAAACATTGACGTACCAAGCAATTAGATAGTAGAAATTTGTACTGTTAACTTTATAGAGTCTGCAAAAATAAAGCTAAAAAAAAATTAAACATTCCTTAGCCTCAGATAGCGTGAATTAAGCCTAGGAAGGTTAGTTAGATTAGTTTAGTTTGTAAGATATTATATGTATGTATGAATGGCACATTCTGCTGTCCGTCATATTTCTCATGTTAAGGTTTGTGATGTGATGTATGACCTATATATAAACACATGGTTATGTTATACCCTAGTTAATGGTTTAGAGTTATATTCCTTATCTATAATTGTTCCTATTTTTCTGTTAGTTGTTTGCCCTCTGGGAAATTTCCCCAGACACGCAAAGTAAATCAGACCGGTTGACACAAACACTAGATGAAATTACTCGGAGGGCAGAAGTCTTCCTGGTATATTTGTTGTTATTAACAAGCAATGAGTTCATCTTATATCACCATCTCACAGGAGAGTTACTTAACATGGAACCAGGAGAAAACATGAGATGCTACTGTAATCTAGTAACCTGCGCTAGCATTCTCTGGCTAGAGCACAAGAATGTCTTCCAATATTCGTGAGTGTATGATGTAGTTACAGATCTGAAGTCGTCGATAACAGGGCACTTGTGTTGGAGGGTGTGCTCTAGCTCTTGTTCGCATGGTTTACAATTGGAATGCTCTATACAGCCGTGATAGAGCCCGACACTCCCAGAAACCGCTTCCACCCCCCCCCACCCCACCCCTGCTTCGCCCTTCCTTCTCCCCTCGGCCTCCATGCCAGCTATTGTTTATTGTTCTCTACTCTGTTTTAGACTTTTTTGTTATTCTGTACACAAACATATGCCGTGCAACGTCGTCGGGCCTGGTGGCAAGGGCAGGAGTCTCCCCCAGGATATTGCTGTATATTTGTGTTTTAACGGCGTCTGCTGTTAATATCGCACGACGATCATTTTCCCGACTGTCGATTTTTGAGAGTTAATAAATTTTGAGATGGGTTATGAACTCGCTGGCTACGAGGCCAGGGGGAGGCAGAGTTGGGGGATAAGGTGATAATAGATTTTTTATTTTTGAGTTAAGGGGCGATAGGGGAGACAAGGGGTCGGGGCAGGGGTTGGGACGGGGTACGGAGCGGGGGTTGGGGTTGGGGGTCGGACGGGGATTGGGGCTGGTCCACAACTTTATTAGATGGCTTGAGCCTTCAAAGTAACCAAGGCTTCGTGTGCCATTAAAGAATATTGCTTTCATGATGGAGCCTTGGCAAGGAGAAGCATGCCTCCACTGGGATATTATTACAATGATGGTTGCTTAATGAAGGGGGAGGCGGTGTAGAGGGGCGCACGAGGGTGAGGAAGTTGACGTTAAGCAATCAGGAGGGGGGGGACAAGTGTGTTAGGGTGAGAGTGAGCTGGGGTGGAAGGGGTGACAAGAGGACGTTTATAAGTATGAAGGGGCCAGGATAGAGGAAGGGCGAAATAGAAGGTAAAGGTCGAAGAGGAAAGGAAGGGGACGCAGAAAAAACAGAGACATCGGATAAGGAATTAATAGTAAAATCAGGAGAATATAATGTCAACGTCGAGGTGACTTTTTTTACTATGCTGTTGTTGAAGACTTGGGGAAGGGCAGACGGTGTGAGGGAGCGTAAGGCGGGTGAGGGAGCGTAGGGCGGGTGAGGGAGCGTAGGGCGGGTATGAAAGGTTTATGAGGAAGCGTAGGTCTGGTGAGGGGGCAGTATGAGGGAACATAGGTCTGGTGAGGGGGCAGTATGAGGGAACGTAGGGCAAGCGAGAGAGACGGTTTCAGAGTGAGGGTAGGGCTAGTGAGGGAGTGTAGGGCAGGGGAGAAAGGTATATGAGGGTGTCGGTATGAAGAAGCGTAGGGCGGGTGAGGGAGGAGGTGTGAGTGGTCTAAGATTAAGTGAGGTAGAGTGAGTGAATGTGGCAATAGGGAGGACAAGTAAGAGAGAGAGAGAGAGAGAGAGAGTGAGGGAAAGAGCACCACCGCGGTGAGGGGAAGAGGACTCCCTCCCCTCACTCCTGTCATGCAAGATCAAAGACTTTGCTCCTCCGACTGTCAGGAATATTGGTTTACCTATCATAAAATTTTAAAATAAACCCCGAATCAAAGATTTATATTACATGCATCTTTATACTGATTCGCCGCCAGATTTCTCACCTCTGCACTGTCTGACTTTGTTTTTTATGTTCATTATTTTAAATTAGAACAACAATTGACTCAAATGCTGACAGCTGGGTGGACAGCGCTTCGGATTCGTAGTCCTGAGGTTCCGGGTTCGATCCCCGGTGGAGGCGGAGACAAATAGGCAAAATGTTTCTTTCACCCTAATGCCCCTGTTACCTAGCAGTAAATAGGTACCTGGGAGTTAGACGGCTGCTACGGGCTACTTCCTGGGGAAGGGGGGGTTGTAACAAAAAGGAGGTCTGGTCGAAGACCGGGCCGCGGGGACGCTAAAGCCCCGAAATCATCTCAAGATAACCTCAAGATAAATGGTACAGATCTCAACATTTAATTTGAACCTGTTTACCGCCTGCGTCGTGTACACTTGATGTGATAGCACGTCGCCTGTGACACTACAGCCGCTGTTTGTATAACCTGTCGCATCTACTGTGACACTGTGTACCATATTTGGCACGGTGCACCACCTGCAGCACTGTACACCACATGTGGCTCCGTGCTTCGCATGCGGCACTGTGCGCCTCCTGCAGCACTGTACACCACATGTGGCTCCGTGCTCCGCATGCGGCACTGTGCGCCTCCTGCAGCACTGTACACCACATGTGGCTCCGTGCTCCGCATGCGGCACTGTGCGCCTCCTGCAGCACTGTACACCACATGTGGCTCCGTGCTCCGCATGCGGCACTGTGCGCTTCCTGCAGCACTGTACACCACATGTGGCTCCGTGCTCCACATGCGGCACTGTGCGCCTCCTGCAGCACTGTACACCACATGTGGCTCCGTGCTCCGCATGCGGCACTGTGCGCCTCCTGCAGCACTGTACACCACATGTGGCTCCGTGCTCCGCATGCGGCACTGTGCGCCTCCTGCCAGCACTGTACACCACATGTGGCTCCGTGCTCCGCATGCGGCACTGTGCGCCTCCTGCACTGTGCGGCACATGCTCCTGCACATGCGGCACTGTGCGCTCACCGCTTGTCAACAAAGCACCTGCTGCTACACGGCACTAAGTGTGGCATCTGNTATATATATATATATATATATATATATATATATATATATATATATATACATATATATATTAAGGCTGCTGCTTTAAAACACAATCTCTGATAAACGAAATGCTGAAATGTAACGTTTTGGAAGAGACAAGAGAAGTTGAGGAAGGAATGTGTCGGAGCTCACCCTTTCCCACCGCATCCTGATTCATCAACTTCCTTGTCACCATTAATCCTTGCATCCATTTTTATCCAAGTTGATGAGGGGCGCAGCTGCGGGCGGGAGAGGGCTGGGAGGAGGCCGGCAGTATTTTAGCCTTCACGGGAAACTGTTCATCCTTCTGTAGGCGGGAAGCTGGGGAAACATTAGGGCATGCGGGTGGCAGCGACCATATGAAATGTGTTTATGGCGCTAGGTTTGTTGTTGGGTAATAACCTGTTGCTACTATTATACTACTACTATATTACTACTACCACCCACCCACCCACACACACACACACACACACACACACACACACACACACACACACACACACACACACACACACACACACACACACACACACACACACACACATACACAGGTGCCTGGGGCGCCTGTGGCTGAGTGGATAGCACGCTGTACACGTAATCTTGTGGTCCGGGGTTTGGTTCCCGGCGCCGGCGAGAAACAATGGGCAGTTTCTTTCACTCTGATACACCTGTTACCTAGCAGTAAATAGGTACCTGGGAGTTAGACAGTTGTTACGGGCTGCTTCCTGGGTGTGTGTGTGTGTGTGTGTGTGGTGGTGGGGGGGGGAAATAGTTAGTATTTAGTAACAGTTGATTGAAAGTTGAGAGGCGGGCCGACAAAGCAGAACTCAACCCCGCAAGCACAAATAGGTGAATACAATACAACTAGGTGAATACAGGTCCTCGCAACCAAGCGGACAGCGCTCTGAGGTCGTAGTCCTAAGAACTCTGGTTCAATTCCCGGTCGAGGCAGAAACAAATAGGCAAAATTTATTTCATTTGATGCTTCTGTTTACGTAACAGTAAATAGGTAGCTGGGAGTTAGACAGCTGCTATGGGTTGCATCCTGGAAATGTGTGTTAAAGAGAACTATATGTAGTAAAAATGACAGGAAAATAGGCCTGGGAGTCAGGACATTAGACAACCGACAGTTAGAGTCGGGGTCCAAGAGCTAACAAATAGATCCTGCAGGCACAAATAACAATTAATAAAAACACATACAGATGCACATACTCACACATGCACGCCAGTGTCACCATATTTTATATCAAGTAACTACTGTTCCTTCATCGTCTCATTATCTTCCCTGTCTCCATCGATATCGCTCCTCCTCGCTTGCAATCTCCATAATTTGCCTTATCGTCCCCCCCCCTTGCTAACGCTATAACGCTCCCTCTTCTAGGCTATCGCCTCCTTACCTACGTTATCGTCCGCCTCCCTTTTCTGCACTATCGCTCCTCTTCTCGTCTGTATCGCCATCTTCACCAGCGCTATCGTCACTCACACCCTGCCTATCGCCCTTATCCTATTGCACGCCTCCAATCGACTACAGGACAATCAACACTAATTAGCTTTCTCTATCCGCTCACTCTTGCCAAGCTTGCATCTTTTATAACAATACTTTAATGGATTTCTGCCGACTTTTTATATTCTCCAAGGAACAATTAAATATTTTTCGGCTTAACATGATTGATTTTATGGCTTGAGATAAAGTTTATTCCCATTAAAGTGATTTGAATTAATTTAGCAACTTGGGTCTGGACAACTTAGGATTCATTTTATTAAATATTTTTACAGCGTTCCTAATTAAGTCAGAGTTTGCTGTACAAATATTTTTTTATTTTATTTTAATCGATAATTAGAACGTCAAACTTGGTTGTAGGTTTATTTTGATACAAATCGTCTCATTTATAAGTAATTTATTTGTTGTTCTCAGTATGATTGTAATCAAATTATATTAATAAAATCATAAAGTACTATATTTTTCATTATTTTGACTTAAAAAAATAGTAATTATTAATTTTCACAAGAAAAATCATAATAATAGTTTAAATTTCTAGTGCTTCGAGTGTACGGGTGAGAGTGCCTGGAGTGTACGGGTGAGAGTGCCTGAGTGTACGGGTGAGAGTGCCTCGAGTGTACGGGTGAGAGTGTCTCGAGTGTACGGGTGAGAGTGTCTCGAGTGTACGGGTGAGAGTGCCTCGAGTGTACGGGTGAGAGTGCCTCGAGTTTACGGGTGAGAGTGGCTCGAGTGTACGGGTGAGAGTGTCTCGAGTGTACGGGTGAGAGTGCCTGAGTGTACGGGTGAGTGTCTCTCGAGTGTACGGGTGAGTGTCTCGAGTGTACGGGTGAGAGTGCCTCGAGTTTACGGGTGAGAGTGTCTCGAGTGTACGGATGAGAGTGCCTCGAGTGTACGGGTGAGAGTGTCTCGAGTGTACGGGTGAGAGTGCCTGAGTGTACGGGTGAGAGTGCCTCGAGTGTACGAGTGAGACTGTCTCGAGTGTACGGGTGAGAGTGTCTTGAGTGTACGGGTGAGAGTGCCTGAGTGTACGGGTGAAAGTGCCTCGAGTGTACGGGTGAGAGTGTCTCGAGTGTACGGGTGAGAGTGTCTCGAGTGTACGGGTGAGAGTGTCTCGAGTGTACGGGTGAGAGTGTCTCGAGTGTACGAGTGAGACTGTCTCGAGTGTACGGGTGAGAGTGTCTCGAGTGTACGGGTGAGAGTGCCTGAGTTTACGGGTGAGAGTGCCTCGAGTGTACGGGTGAGAGTGTCTCGAGTGTACGGGTGAGAGTGTCTCGAGTGTACGGGTGAGAGTGCCTCGAGTGTACGGGTGAGAGTGTCTCGAGTGTACGGGTGAGAGTGCCTCGAGTGTACGGGTGAGAGTGTCTCGAGTGTACGGGTGAGAGTGCCTGAGTGTACGGGTGAGAGTGTCTCGAGTGTACGGGTGAGAGTGTCTCGAGTGTACGGGTGAGAGTGCCTCGAGTGTACGGGTGAGAGTGTCTCGAGTGTACGGGTGAAAGTGCCTCGAGTGTACGGGTGAGAGTGCCTCGAGTGTACGGGTGAGAGTGTCTCGAGTGTACGGGTGAGAGTGCCTCGAGTGTACGGGTGAGAGTGTCTCGAGTGTACGGGTGAGAGTGCCTCGAGTGTACGGGTGAGAGTGTCTCGAGTGTACGGGTGAGAGTGCCTCGAGTGTACGGGTGAGAGTGTCTCGAGTGTACGGGTGAGAGTGCCTCGAGTGTACGGGTGAGAGTGCCTGGAATGTACAGATGACCAACGCCGCGCAACACACCTGCCATAACAGTGTTGGGTATAAATATTGAGCTGACATTTATGTGAACAAATTATTATTGATTGCTACGGTCTTGGTTAACAGGTCAGATCCCAGGGCTCTGCACATGAAAAGTTTTGCTGTGTGTGATTATTGGACAGCGAATATTTTGTAATTAGTGTCCATAATGTTTTAGGTTCTCGTTGACACAAATTCTGGCGTGTTGATTGTTTTATGAATGTGGTGAAGCGTTGCGATTCGCGTCAACAGTGCTATGATTGATTGTTGGTTGTGAGCATAGCACGAGCTGAGGTTCTGGGACTTTACCTGGGATGGGTGTTGAACATGTTCCTTCACTTCTCTTGATTTCTTTCACGATACGTTAATGGTCTGCATTTCTTTCATATTATTCCGGGATTCCCTGTTCCGTAAGGCTGTTTATGCCTACAGTTAGCAGTCTGATTTTAGCATCAGAGCCCAGATGATAAGCTTCCCTTTGTAGGTGTTTATCATATCGTTTTTGTCATACAAATTATAGATGTGCTTATAATTTTACATATAATGTGTTTATATGGAGGGTATTGAACTTGTATATTTAGACTCTTAGAATTGTCTCTAAGTGTACTTGCTTCTGTCCTGAGCACTCCTGGCGACACCTCTGTGAGCAGGAAATGTGTCATCATCTCTCACAGTACGTCATTGAATGCCCAGTAATTAGACCATTCAGACTTGTTGGCATGAGGTACCTGGAGCTTTGCAATTACTTTATTCACTCTCATGTTCTTGAAGATATCCTCATAATGCACCCAGAGTTTGACAGTGCAAACCAATGTTCTCATCCGGAGTCTGCCAGTGCAGACTGCTTATCACATGCCTCTGTATGACTAATCATCCTGTGTGATGGGGATTTTTTAGCATCACCTAGTTAGCTTTTTGACACACTGTACTCCACTTCATATAGTCTAGGGTAGCTGCACTAATGCAGATGTACCTCATATTTAACCAAAAAAAAATCTCATGCCTCTGTATGACTAACCATCCTGTGTGATGGGGATTTTTGGCATCACGTAGCTAGTTCTTGACACACTCTGAACTCCCTTTCATTTAGTCTAGGGCAGCTACGCAAATACGGAAGTACCTAAATGTGTTAATACAAAAAAAAATCTCTTCTAAAAATATTCACTGCTACTTTTCAATGGGTCCCTTTGAATATTCTACGATTATCCTGGACTGTAAAGAAATATTTTAGTGCAAGTTCGAATCCAAATAAAGAATAATGTGTTTGTCTTCGTCATCGTTCCAGGGAATACAATTTCAGGAGTTTTAAGCGTTCCCAATAATTTAGGTGCTTAATTTAATGGATTCCGGCCGTTAATGTATTCTGCACATTCTCAATGTCAGCATTTTCTTCAGTATTAAATAGAGCTGTTATTGTGCAACGGAATTCCATCTTGAAGCGTACAGATGTCTTAAAAATATCACACAATTGCCTTTTCATCTTTTATAGCTTAATGTTGAGCAGCCAATAATTTTTCTTGTAGCTGTGACATTGTGCTCTTTTTATTAAACGTAAAGTCTATTGCCTTGATTACTCCCAGGACTTTAATATTTTTATTTTACCCAGTCGTATGGTTTAACTGGATTTTGTATGGGTCCAGTTTTCTCAAGAGCGCCGAAGCTAGAACGTTCTATACTAAACATCATTTTATTTTCTGTGGTGCACTGGATGATTTGTTTCCACCGTTGTGAAGGTTTGCTGTCATGAATGGATATTACTCTTAGCAAAATTCTGGCGTTGTATGCGGAGGCTTATACAACACTAACATTTGTTTATGTCCATGTCAGAT
This sequence comes from Procambarus virginalis, assembly GCA_020271785.1. NCBI lineage: Eukaryota > Metazoa > Arthropoda > Malacostraca > Decapoda > Cambaridae > Procambarus > Procambarus virginalis. The sequence goes on along the minus strand of WNGS01066681.1, from coordinate 4,409,788 downwards.
ATGAGAAGGAAAAAGACTCCCGATTTTACTTTCTTAACTATCACTCTTTGAACTCGGTTTGTTGGAAAAAGATCCACATCTCAGTTTTTACAAATTTTTATTTCCGTAAGACCAAGATCGATTAGATGTATCTATAATTTAATGTATTTATTTATCTATAATGTATCAACAATTTAATGTATCTATAATTATATTTGATTGTCATGTCCTTCACAATGGGTTGTAAGATGCTGGACAGATCTGTAGTCTATGTAGTTTTGAACTTCAATTAGGTTGTGGTCTGAGAAAGCTGTAACTCAAATCATTATGTTTTGTACTAGTTCATGATTGTGAAAATGTGCATTTGTCATAGGCCTAGCAATGCAAGGGTCAGGAGTTCGAATTATATTGAGGAGGCAGTGTTGTTTCAAATGCGGCGTAATCTAGTTTCCGGAGTATTATCATGTCTCCACTAGCTTGTCGTAAAACCCAAACTGTTTCACAACTATCCAGTCAAATGAGGGAGATAAACCTTGTGATCTCTGGCGTTGTGTGTTGGTGAAGCCAGACCAATGTATAAGTTGAGTTATCCCTACCCATGGTTCCTGTTTATTGAGTATTTATTATTATTATTAACATCTTTATTGACCAAATTAATTACAATTTTGTCTAATCTGAGGATTTCGATTAATGGGCAAACTTGCCTCTGCTGAAGACCGTGTTTAGTTAACACACAGCGTGTACACACCAACCATCACAACGAACCCTCCCACAAACTACTCGATCCGCTATGAAACCTGTGAAGGCTCATTCTCTTAGACTTGGCACCAGTTGTAAGTATCAAAGCTGCTCTTGTATTTGTTTCGATGATACCAGCATATATTTAGTAGTATACGGAAGGAAGGGGAAAGCTGTGTATGCCATAACATCCGTCAAACAACTCCCTTTAGCTCTATAATTTAGCTATCTAACTTAGGTAATTTCCAGCCTTAGGAAGTTGGTCCCTATCCGTGCCAGACCTTGCTCTCTGTAAACCTCAATTAGTTCTCCACTAACTCCGAAGATATTTTAATTTAACTTTAATTAAATAAAGTTTTCAAGCTAATAATATTTTGAAATGCTGCTATAAAAGAGGATGAAGCCGTAAATTATTCATTTCATGAAATATTGACAAGTCATCTAATCCTGAATGTCACTTCCATAATAGATTGAAAGACCCAGCAGGCAGTGGCAAAATAAAATATTCATTATCATGTCAAATGCAGAGTTTCTCTTCCTGGTTGTTACTAAGGCAGGAGAACAGAAACTGCTGCTTAAATGAAAATAATCACTGTAGCTCTTAACAGTGAATCATGTACGTGTTGTATATATTAAGAAATATTGTATGAATAATTTATCTCCACCTTTCCACACTTTGTTCTATGGCTTCTACTTATTTTTTATTTGTATCAAACACTTCGACCCACAACACTCAGTGGATATTGACCGCTTGCATGTGGCGTCATGCTGCCATGTGCGGAGGCAAGCCACATTGTCTTAGTCTAGTATTATATTAACACCAAATATTTGCGTGTCTACAAGTGCCTATATTTGTCTATTACTTATATTTGTATTTATTTTACTGTTCTTGTTTAGAGTACCTTAATATAAATTGTCATTTGTGCAGAAGCTATGAATATTTGTTGTAATATTTCAAAGATATATTGATAGGAAAGTAGAACGCTTGTATAGAAAACTTACTGAAAAATAATATTCTTCTTCAGCATAAGTTTTTACTTAAACTTTATACATGTTTTTGTGTATTGATTTTGCTTAATTTCCAGCAACGTTCATTTTTTTTTATTTTAGCTCGTTGAACTTATTCGTCCTATTTGCCTTGTATATTCTTGGAGGATGCAATATATGGGCACCTCCTCTTTGGACCCCGTTAACCCAAACTTTCTAAGTATTCTCTTGACCTACTTTTAATTTCGTCTTCCTATGATAACAGTCTCTCTTGTTTATCTTTAACCTTCCTATTTCTCCTCCTGCCTTCTTGCTGCACTGCCTTAATTATTTTCAGACGAGCGTCTTATTTTCTAAGACATTGTGTTCAATTTTTCCTCCTTTCTCATTCACTTCGTTTTTCTCGTCTAAACTAATCTTTGCACAGACCTCTTACTCTCAACATATTCTCGTTTTTTCCTGTTATCTTCAACTTGTGTAAACAAAAATTAACTTTATTTTCTTATATTAACTTTGCCAGTACTTCATCCCTCAAGGTCGCACCTCTTGTACTCGTGTATTTTCCAAGATAATGATTGTATATATTGATGATAATGCTTCCATATTATTATGATTATAGATAATGGTAATATATAATGATTAAATATAATAGTTCAAGATAATGGAATCGTACAGGGTGGTCCATAGGTAAGCATAGAGTATCGTATAATATTTTTGCTATAACTTTAACAACTTTTTGCATACTTGTGGACAACTGTGTATGATGATTAGCGAAAATTAATTTATTCACTTAAATACAATATGACAATTTACACTGCCTTTCAATCACCCGTGATAGCTCTCGGGTAAGTCGAACTGTTTTAGTGTTACGTTCTCGTTTAACAGTTTGCAAGTGGCAAGGCTCAAGCTTCCCGTTACCTCAGTGTTCATTAGGCAGTGCTAGGTAAGGTTCATCTTCCTGCGACATGGAACGAGAAAGAGAGAGAGAGAGAGAGAGAGAGAGAGAGAGAGAGAGAGAGAGAGACAGACAGACAGACAGACAGACAGACAGACAGACAGACAGACAGACAGACAGACAGACAGAGAGAGAGATGTCCGGAATACCTTCTTCAGTTACTCTAGTATTATCAGCCATATCTAGTTGCCATAATGCAGCATCATATTGTACTAGGTTTGATGTGTTGTAAAATGTCCATTTCAGTTTTGCAAAATACTCTAGTCTTATTTATATAATTACTTGTTTTGTTGCTCTTCCTAAACATATTTTAATTTAATAATAATTAGCAATCGATCTAAAGCTTGTTTGAATGTATTTTATTTTAATGAAATTAGAAATTGACTATTCAATTTAATAATTTCTGTGTTTATATTTGAGTTAGTTTCAACACCCTTGCAAGAGGGGTTTGTAGACAGTTGTTGATAATGTTGTTCCCCCTGTAGTGATACTCCACTTAACATGCAACCAACCATTGTTACTAGACCATTACGTGAGAGCCGTGTAAATGAAGTTTCAAACCGCTTATAAGATTGTCATCCTGCCAGAAGTGCTTGTCAAATACGGCTCCCAGTTCTCACAGGACGTTCACTTGGAGTTATAATTAGTGATGTTTTGAACTGTTCCCCTTCTCTTCTCGGCGTAAGAGGGAGAGAGGGAAGGGGGCAGGACTGCGAACAAATGGAAGGAAGACTTGGAGGGGAAAATGAATGTGAAGATGAGGAGGGAAAGGATCACGGATGAAAGTCGGTAGGTGGCTGATGTTTGTTTACGTCATGTTCTCCCAGTGTTTAAATCTGGTAGTCTTGGTATTGCCATGCTGGCGGCTCTATTTCGGGGGTGTGGACCGACGCTCACCCTACTCACCCCCTCACGGCTCAACGCCTCGTGACCACACAGTGTGATAGTGACTCGCCCCACACCGTGCATTTCTTATTTGACTGATTGATTGGCTGTTCACTGTTGTGCAATGGGATGGGCTTATTCAGACCCTGCTAGCTCCATACGTGCGTAACATTTGCCCTTCGAGCCCATACAAATTAGTGTGTGAGAGTGCGAGTGAAATACATTTTGAGAGAGAGCAAGAGTGAGTGGGAGTGAGGGCAAGAGTGTTTACGAAGAGGATGTTTGAGTGACTTAGCCTGCAGATGGCCCCTTGACTCACTACGGTGCTTCTTTATGCACTCTTTGTACTACAACTTTAACAGTAAATATTTATCCAAAGTTCTGAGACTCGAAATAGTGCATTAGGATGGATGGTATAGCCTAAGGGCGCGCTCTTCCACTATGTTATCTTTGTCTACTCTTACACAAGTTATAATGTGCTCGTCAAAGGCATTTGTAATTTGCAGACAACGTACAGATTTCATACATTTTATTAGGATCTGAATATGAAAGAAAACCCCTTTGACCGTATTTATGTTGCCTCGTCATTTATGTTAATTTCAAGAATTTTTCAAGAACTTTAATTCCAGGCTTCACGAATATATTATTAAAATGTGATGCCGAAGATCAGCAATTAAATTATAGGGAGTTTCGTATGTTTCAAATGTTCCTTTTTTAGTTCTATATGTATTTTGTTTTTGTTATAGATCGAGGAGCTTGTTGCTAATATTTGGAACCATTGAGTCTTACTAACATCAAGAAATTGCAATATCTAGGAACAAGGAAGAGAATTGAGGACTCTAGCTGCAAGAATCAGATAAAGATTAAAGTTTATAAGTTTATGAAACGTTACATTAAGAATGTCGTGTTGCAGTTGCAACTGCCAAGGAAGTATATCTTTAAGATCCAATATAATCTGATTTTGACGGCCGTTATGGGACTTTGAGAACACAGAATACAGTTTTTCACGTCAGCCATTCATTGTTCCTGCACGCCTCATACTAACACAGTATTAGAGGACTTGGTTAGACCTTTCTCTCCTGAATACCGTGACTGTGTTTCAGTGATAATAATAATGTATAAGGTTCCATGTTCTTTAATTCCAAGCTGTGCATCATTTCCTATAGTACATTCCCACACTGCCCAGGCAAAATGGCGGAAACTAAAGCACTTCTATCTAAATCCAACCCATTATCATTCCAAACATAAAACGCACATTTGCAGCTATTTTATAGCGAGGAAATCAGTTTTATAACCATTTTCTCTGAAAAGTGATATTCGCAGTAATGCTAAATGCAAAATAACGTTTTAATATTAGAAAAGTTGAAAAATTCTTGTCAATGGAGATTGGGATAGTAATCTTATATGGAGGATACTTTCTATGAAACATCATGAGATTTCATCATTAGAGATTAATGGTAGACGTACAGTAATATTACACAGCAGGCAGCGAGACAAATACATTCACAGAGAAATCACATTATCGTGAAATATCAACAAGAAAATCTACAGGAGCCGTGATGAGGATTCGAACCTATGCGCTGGGTAAATCCAAGAAAATCCTGTATATTTGTTCACAAATATATAATTTAATATATTTAAAATATAAATGAACGTAGGCCTAGAGTCTGCCAAACAAATATTACCAAAGGGAAGCTGAACATGGCCGATTGTCTTATCTAACAGCAAGTTTGTGTGTGCGCGCAGGCGCGTGTGTGTACGCAGGCGCCTGTGTAAGTGTTTACACTGAGGGGAGAGACTGAAGGGGAAACGCTCTAGGGTTCCTTGACCTTAAAGAAGGAAGACAAAGTTAGTTGCCAACATGAAGCCATTTTAATATATGTGACATTACATATTAGAGAAGAGTGGCGCGCACACACAGACGCTGGAAACTACAAACTTGTTAGATAAGAGACGTGGAAACCAGGAGGAGGAAGTGAGGCTCCCGCACGCCAGCACGCTGCTGCCTCAGACCTGTCATTCATAACGTCAGCACTCCTGCCAGACGGACGATTCCTTAACATTGTTGTATCATTTATGCTTTTAATATTTTGTTATTAATTTCAACTCATGTTGGCTTGTCACTAATGAACAAAAGTTTACGAATATGCATATTTAGATGTAATATTTGAAACTGTATACTTAATATTCCTTATATCGATCCCATTTAATAATTAAGCAAGTTGTTTATCTTATGTACAGAAACTGTTTCTTAATATCTTTAATGTATATAAAGTGAAGTACATGCCAGAAAACCTACGCCAGAGATCCGTATAGTGTTGCAAGTGGCGTACGTGCTACACAGACCAGAGATCACCGCCTGTCAATAACGCGGCGGTGTTACCAGTATAACACGAGTATAACACCTCTTGCCCACTGGGTAAATATCTCTGGTCGACATCCCTTCGGGCACTGGTGTCGGTGGGTGCTTTTACGCCCACCAGGAAACAGTGTCTTACCGGCCGTGAGGGCACTGGTGGTGCCGAGCAGTGCCTCCCGCGACCCTGCCCAGCTGCCCAGGGACGAGCAGTGCCTCCCGCGACCCTGCCCAGCTGCCCAGGGACGAGCAGTGCCTCCCGCGACCCTGCCCAGCTGCCCAGGGACGCCGCTTCATTCATAACTTTATACATATTTATGCGTATAAATATGGGATCGAACCTGAACCTGTGCTGAGCTGTGGAATTTTAGTGGTGTTTAACATGTATAATACGAGTGGATATTTAGGGATGAAACGTCATGGAATTACATCCTTTGCGTCACCGGTGGTAGGAAGTAGTTGGTGAGGCTACAGTGATGCCATTATTTATAGCTGGTAT
>WNGS01066681.1:4381554-4391762 GCA_020271785.1 Procambarus virginalis | reverse complement strand
TATCTCTGGAATTGAAAATAGGATGGTTCTGAATAAGGATGATAATAAGAAACGCAAATTGTGTTATGGTTAGGGTGGCCGCTCGAGGAGGGGGCGATCGTCCCAGGGTTTCGAATATGGCCAAGTTCGACATACGTCAGATATTTTTAATCAAAGTGATCACCCTTTCTTAAGATGAGCAACGTAATGTACCAGCAAGGTAATGTTCTTTTATATTTTAGCAAAGAAGGCATAGCAGAATGAGAAAATAATCAGTAAGAACAAGAGTAAAGACAGAGAGCAAAATTTAACGAAAGAGAGCGAGAAAGAGAGGAAGAGAGAAGGAGAGACAGACACAAATTGCAAGAGTACTCGGAAGTACATCCCTCCTCCCCCCCCCCCCACACAACACACAAGAAAAAAATGGACGTAGAGTGTAATACAGGAGATGAGATGAGGAAAGCAAAGCAGAATGCTTCCCAACCCTCGCCTACCTCCGGCTTACACTACCGGCTGTGAAAAATGTTGAGAAGTTGTGCCACGCTGTAGTGAAAAGCCTCATGGAAATGGCACTGTAAACCCGGATTATTGAGCTTAATCTTACTGCTAGTATAACTTGTCTCTATCTCGCTCATTATATATATATATATATATATATATATATATATATATATATATATATATACATATACATATATATATACATATATATATACCTCTGGCTGGAAGAAGGGGGACCCATAGCCTCGGAGGAAATCACACATAACGCATTGGAGGGAATGTAGGTCCCCTCCAATACAGTTTCTGTGTGCTTTTCTCCTACCACCCCCTTCCTTTTTTTTTTTCTTATGCTTTATTGTGTATTTAAAGGTTACAAAACATACAAGACAAATGCCTAAGGTTATGGATCTCTTGAAGCTCCTCCGCTTATATATATACATATATATGTATATATATACATATATATACATATATATATATATATATATATATATATATATATATATATATATATATATATATATATACACATATATATATATATATATATATATATATATATATATATACATATATATATATATATATATATATATATATATATATATATATATATACATATATGTGTGTATATATATATATATATATATATATATATATATATATATACATACATACATACACACACATCTATATATATATATATATATACATCCACACACACAAAAGGTTTAGATACACTAAGAGTTTACTTAAGCCCTAGACAATGTTTCAGGACTAAAGTATTCTTGCTGGTTGTAAAGTAAGCAATTGTGGCTGCCTTAATAACCTTCGAGAGGTTGACAGGCATTAAGCCCAACATAAAGAAGAGTTACGAACTATAACTTTTAATAGACAACCTTTCAGTCAAGCTTAGCATAGTGAAGTAACACCGACAAATGAGAAAGAAATTATGATAGTGTGGGATAAATCTTCTAACAAGCAAAAATTCAAAAGCAGACCAATTCCTGAGGTAAGGAGACAATTATGCGTTCAAAACCGGAGCCAAGAGAAGTTGTGAGGAAGTGCAAGAGTAGTTAAATGAAGTTAATACGTTAATTACCCGGAGAGAGCGCTACCAGTTACACTATATACACTTGGAAGGGATATGAGGACAAGGATCTGGGATAGGATGTTAGAAGAAATGGTTCCCAACCGCTTGGGACTAACCATTTTCGATCCCAGTTCTAACTAACCATAACTAACCCAGTTCGATTCCCGGACTGGGTCCGCCGGGGATCGAACGCTGACCTGCAATAGGCGGGGCCGTCGCTGTACCGACCAAGTGGTTGGGGGACTTGAAGGAAGGCACTTGACATTGGTATGGCATCTTGTTTCATACTTATTTGTTCATCACACCCATGCTACTTACGTTCATTTTCGGCATATTGGCTCAGCTGTGTGTTGAGGTTGTCCAGTTCTATTTATATTTACCTTCCCACGTTTTCTATCAAATTTAGGTGCATCACATTTTCTGTATTACAATACCCTCTTAGAGGCGCTTAAACCCACTTCCTTTTCCCTTCTTTGCTTCACTTTTTACGTACTTGCCTGAGACCTTAATCCCATAACCATCTAAACGTAAAATATAGTTAAAGTATTAAATTAAACAACTAAGAATCTTATCTTTGTGTGACTATTCTTTGAAGCCCGTTTTTTTTTAGTTAAAATAGATGCGGAACTTCTGTCAACAGTGTTTGTTCTCCTCAGAAAAAATATGTTACCATTAACTTAAGAGAAAAACAAGAGCGATCAAAGGCCACTCTCATCGTGAAATATTTTTCAATGAGGGCACTTTTCATCTGTGCGCGACGAGAAGAAAGCAGTCCTAAGCACAGTACGAATCTGTCAATGTGGCAGTCTTAGGGTAGGATTTTCGACTTTAAGGCAATTGCTCCTAACACTCTCAGTTCTCAACGTTCTTCCCAGCGCTACTCTTCTGCTGAGTGCCTTCCGGCCGCAATTTTACGAGCAATTGCATATGAATGAGTAATGAAAACGTCGTGTCCGAAGGAGAGGATGAGAGAGAGAGAGAGAGAGGAGAGAGAAAGAGTGATCGTAAAAATGAAGTGAAATTAGAAAACGCCATGTTCATTTATTTGTGTTGAATGATTATCGAATTCCGTAATGCTTTATATTACACAGTTGAACGTCCACTTGAAGATTGTGTGTCATGCTTTTAGTGACCTCTTCTGGGTGTGCGTTCTCTAATTGTGCATGTGGGAGTTCCTGAGGTTATTTTCCCCTTTAATATATACATTTGAAACTGTATGACGCCTGCCTCCATTACTTCATTTCTTAGCGTATTGCATTTATTTATTATTCTAGCAATTTATGTACCTTCTAATGTCTATGACTCATTTGGTTACAGAGAGAGAGGCACATAATCGGTTCAGGAACTGAACCCCATGGTTACCTTGTGTTGGTTTCAGGGCTTAGTGTCCCCGCGGCCCGGTTCTTGACTAGTCCTCTTCGTTGCTGGACTGGTCAACCAGGCTGTTGAGCGCGGTTGTTCGCAGTCTGACGTATGAGTCACAACCTGGTTGATCAGGTATCCTTTGGAGGTGTTTATCGAGTTCTCTCTTGAACACTGTGAGGGGTCGGCCAGTTATACCCATTATATGTAGTGGGAGCGTGTTGAACAGTCTCAGGCCTTTGATGCTGATAGTTCTCTCTCAGGACACCTGTTGCACCTCTGCTCTTCTACGGGGGTATTCTGCACATCCTGCCATGCCTCCTGGTCTCATGTGGTGTTATTTCTGTGTGCAGGTTTGGGACCAGCCCCTCTACTATTTTCACGTATAAATTATTATGTATCTCTCCCGCCTGTGGTGAATAGAATACAGATTTAGGCATTTTAGTCGGTTCCAGTAGTTTAGATGTTTAACCGAGTCGATTCCAGCAGTATATTTCATTTAGTTCAATTAGCTAAGCAAGTGACAATCTTTTGAAGCTAGTTACACAATTGTTAATGTTACATACTCATGTACTTATGTATGTATGTATATATTATTTATATATATATAATATATATCAATAATATTTTTATATCAAGTGATTCAACCAGAGGCTCACAGTAGTCATTATACAAAGGCACTTTACATCTATGGTGAGTCACACAGTTACTAGTCTTGCTTCACACCCACTCAACTGAGCGGCAGCTGTACAGTCATGTGCAGGCTGCTCCTACAGTAAGCAAATTTGGGATACTTCGCTAAAATTCCCGGCAGCACATCATTATGAATGAAGTACTTACACATTTCTTGGACTCGATTGGTGGTGTTATCTCTGGATTCCGCGATTTTTTCACTTTCCACTATATAATGACGCAAAGTATGCGAATAGTTCTGCTGACAGAGTTTACTTTTAGTCAAATCTACATCTGCAGATGTTACAAACTCCCAGAGGTACTTGTAGCCGAGCCTAAGCCTAGCAGTGGTAACATCTAGAAGTCTGCTAACCTTATTGGATGACCCATAGATGTGCTGTACTTCCTGCATAATAGAATGATGATACATGTAGTAACTGGTGTGACTTTCACTTCTATAGACGCCTCACGTCTATGAGATTTTGTTATGTTCGCAGTATATTACTGCCTGAGGCTACTCAAAGGCCAACCAGGATGGTAATCAATTCCCTCTTTATGAGCAAAGGTTTTGGCTAATTCATCATGATACATAACGTCCACCTTTGTTCGAGTACCGATCATGCCAAATAATTTGTTTAAACATGGTAATCATTTCTCCCGTAACTCCTCTGTCATTCAGCAGCATGAGGTTTAGTCGTTCCTGGTAACTTCTTAGTCTAAAGGTATACCTTTTGACTAGTTCCGGAACTTTCTCTAATATCGTTTGCGTGCTCGTGTGTACTCACCTATTTGTACTTGCGGGGGGTCGAGCTCTGGTTCTTTGGTCCCGCCTCTCAACCGTCAACCAACTGGTGTACAGATTCCTGAGCCTACTGGGCTCTATCATATCAACATTTGAAACTGTGGAGTCAGCCTCCACCACATCGCTGCCTAATGCATTACACCTGTTAACTACTCTGATACTGAAATAGTTCTTTCTAACGTCCCTATGGCTTATTTGGGTACTTAGTTTCCACCTGTGTCCCCTTGTTCGCGTACCACCGTTGTGTGCTGATGTGTGTGTGTTAGGTTAATTAAGGAACTATGGTGATGCCCAGTTGATGGACTGCTAAACTTAATAAAAAAAACGCATTTAAATCAATGTGTTATGAGAAAACTGCAATTAACTTAAAACCCCAAATAAAACAAATGATACTTTAATTAAAATAAACAAAAAATTAACACCTGCAATACATCTGTCTTGCACACGTAAAACAATGACACATAAGACAAAATATAAATAATCGTCTCTGATTTTTACACTCAACGAAATGTACAAAGTTACATTACCAACCCACAAACCTTACCAACTGTCTAAGCACTTCTTAAGACCTATGATCTTAGCTCGTTACTAGACGAGAGCCAACACCGACTGACAACCCCGGCTTCCCAACTCACAAGGTAACCTCCCCCCTTCCCCGAGAGGTGGGTGGAGGGTTTCATGCTAACTAGTAACAATTGTGCGGGTAATTACAAGGTGATCCATATCTGCGGTACAAAGTGAAAGGTCATATGATAAGAGTAAAACTATAGAGAACTGTTATAATACAGACTTTGTACAGACAAAGGGAGTATTATCTCATAAACTAACGTATATTTAGAGAGAGAGACTGCTATGGGGAAGCAAAATCCCGTTTAAAGACAGTGTGTATTCATCTATTTTGCCTGCAGGGTCGCGCTTATAGATCATGAACTCGACCGTTCTGTCTTGTATAATGACCGGATTCCCGACCATTTTTTTGTTGTCATATCTGTTTAAATGGAAATGTCTGTTCAAGGTTGGAGATCAGATGCTTGGGGCTAGCCTCACCTAATTTTTCCCAATAATGTATATTGTGTACGTGCTCAAGATGGGCGGGTTGGGATTAGCAATAAAAAAATCAGAGTCCCACGTGTCACTGGCAATCTTCTTCAGCAGTACAAGAGTACTATAGCAGAAGAGTACTACAGCAGTAGAAGAGTACTACAGCAGTACAGGAGTACTGCAGTATTAGGGGAGGAGTGATGTGCCCCGAGAGTACGTGTGGTGCTCAGTAGACATGGCGGCCAACGGGTAAATACAGACTGGTTGGCCGTTCATTAGTGGGCGGGGCCTCGAATGCTGTGGCAGGCGTATTAATGTGCATTAATAAGTATCAATACTTCTTTACTCATTAATTTGCCAATTGACGCCAAGAAATCTCTTTATTTAATTGACGATGTATTTTTATCAAGCTGTGAAAGAAACGCTGCAAATATAATTGTTATTATTATTATTATTACTGAATGATGCAGTGTGTTGGTGGGGGTGAGTCTCCCGCAGAACACTGCGCCCAGGTCAAAGGTTTTATCCCAAATTTTCCCAACGTCGATGTGATGTTTTAGGATAAACTTTTAGGTCAAGTTGCTTGATGTACAAATTGCATCATTTTATTCTTGCGTTATATGCACGCATGCGTACGCATACACGCATGAGTCGCCAAAAATATCAGTGGAAAATTATTCAGTGTTAGAATTTGTAATGTATAGAATGGTGTTAGATGAGGTAGTGATTGAAACGCTCTTAATGCTGTGTCTGTAATTATAATTAGAAAAATGAGAAAATACAGTCATCGTATGGGCTACTATTCATTTGAAAGACGTAAATAAATGTTTTATAATATCTTTTACCAAATCTTAAGATTCTTTCATTATGAAACTGTTCCAAATAGTTTGTTGGTGCAGAAATGTCTTCGATGATTCTCACCGTTACAGTATTATAATCATTACTGACAGGAGCTGACACTGAGGTGAATACTTCACAGTGGGCAGTGATGCGCCATAATTTGGTTGGATACATTCACGTACCGCTCTCACAGGAGCTGACACTCGACCACTGGAGTAACTAATTAATCTCCGGGTTACAGTTAATCATCACCTAATGAAATACGATCTTTTGATCGAAAATGGAATAAATAATCATGCGAATAAATCACCTTCGTCACAGAGGGTAATTATCAGCGGTACAGTAAGGAATATTGCAGTAGGGAATTGCAAAATATTTTGGCAAGCTCGAATGTATTCTCTTAATTGACCGACGCTGCACCGGATATTAAAATTGTAATTACTATTGAGTTCTGACCTGGCGTTCAGCAACAAATAGCTAATTAACTCGAATGGAAAACTTCTAATGTATGACTTAACCTGTTTTGATAATTACCACTACTTACAAATATTAATGCTAATGATATGAAACTTATATGTTAATTCCGTTTTAATAATTAGTATTGCACAGTAATTGCTACATAATGTGATACGTAAACTGGAGCACAGAACAATTTCGTGCAAACTATTGAGTTTAAAATATAAACGTAACTGTTTTATTTATACAGAACTGTGAGGTGTGTTGAGTTCGTTAAAATATCTAATGTGCTTGTCAGTTTGCGAGGCGTGTCGTACTGAGTTATGTACTCCTGTTATGTCTCATGTCTCATCACGTTATGTATTGTTATGATCAATATATCACGTTTTTTCGTCGCAGTAGCTGTGATGTTTATGTTCTAGTAGCTGTGATGTTTATGTTCTAGTAGCTGTGATGTTTATGTTCTAGTAGCTGTGATGTTTATGTTCTAGTAGCTGTGATGTTTATGTTCTAGTAGCTGTGGTGTTTATGTTCTAGTAGCTGTGGTGTTTATGTTCTAGTAGCTGTGGTGTTTATGTTCTAGTAGCTGTGGTGTTTATGTTCTAGTAGCTGTGATGTTATGTTCTAGTAGCTGTGGTGTTTATGTTCTAGTAGCTGTGATGTTTATGTTCTAGTAGCTGTGATGTTTATGTTCTAGTAGCTGTGATGTTTATGTTCTAGTAGCTGTGATGTTTATGTTCTAGTAGCTGTGATGTTTATGTTCTAGTAGCTGTGGTGTTTATGTTCTAGTAGCTGTGATGTTTATGTTCTAGTAGCTGTGATGTTTATGTTCTAGTAGCTGTGGTGTTTGTGTTCTAGTAGCTGTGATGTTTATGTTCTAGTAGCTGTGGTGTTTGTGTTCTAGTAGCTGTGATGTTTATGTTCTAGTAGCTGTGGTGTTTATGTTCTAGTAGCTGTGGTGTTTATGTTCTAGTAGCTGTGATGTTTATGTTCTAGTAGCTGTGATGTTTATGTTCTAGTAGCTGTTCCGTTAAGTTCTAGTACTTTGCGATAATGTTATACTGTATAACTTAGTCGTTTTCCGTAATATTCTGTGGAGCTAGCTGCCCAGCTGGAGGCTCTAGTTAGAGCCCTTAACCTACAATATAAATAATGAATAATTTTTAAGTAAGGCTTATTTTCCTTCATCTCTTTGATACTGAACATAATTAAAGTTATACATATTGTATACACTGAGACCTACCGTGTGTGTTATGGCAATAATGCAAATGGCGATAAATATTTTTGGCGAGGTATAGTCAGTTAAATGAAAGGATTAGTTTTAATGTTATGAAAGATGAGGTCTACTTGTCTTTTGTTCAGATTGCTCAAGTATTAACAAGTCAATGTACAAAGACATGTTTGAGGAGACACTTCAAGAGAGAGTGGCGAGAACGCGTGCGCCCGCGTCGGTGTGCTTGTGCGTATGTGTAAGGTTATGCATTATAATATATTTATAGACACATTTCTAGTTATATCAATACACTGGTGAATGAGTCTCTCTCAGAAGACACGTGAGTCACACACGTGAGTTGATTACTGAGAGTCACCTGTACTTTACTCCGGTTATCAACAGGAAAACGATCACAGGACGATTAATGATGAAAAACTAGTCAGTTTTTCGTCGGCCATCTTTTACACAGGATATTATCATGTGTAAAAGAATAACCGTGTGTAGGTCGATTTACTGTATTTGGTAGTCAAGAACGAGCTAAAATATTCCATTAAATATACGACTGGTCAAGTCTACAGCGACTCCATCTAACTGCAGTAATGTGGTCTATAAATGGAGCGAGGGGAGAAAGCGGGGAGGGAGAACGCCGTCATGACCCACACCAGTATTATTTTACACACCATCCATTAACTTGTCTGAAAGATTTAGATAATTGAAAAAAACGTGAATATTCCCGCACCGTTTGATCATTTACTAACACACATAGATACCTGGAAATGTGTCGCCCAGAATGTGAGAGATGCAGACGATGAGTCACGTTAACGTGGCTGAAGATATGATGACCAGACCACACACCACAAGATACGGAAACTTCGACGTTTCGGTTTTGATAATGGTCCAGGATGGACCGAAAGGTCGTCGTTGCTTCATCTTCTGGTGTGTGTGGTTTGGTTATCATGTGAAAGAAGCAGATACATCGTTAGACCCAAATCCAGGAAGGGGGTTGATCTAGCTTCCGAGTCGAGTGTTTAGCTGGCTTGCAAGGCGAGGGCGTTTGACCGGGCTTGCAAGGCGAGGGCGTTTGACCACGCTTGCAAGGCAAGTGTTGACGTATTTTGGAAGGCGAGTGTTTAGCTGGCATGCACAGTCAAGGCGTCGCACTGATTCGGAAGGCGAGTGTGTTGATTACTACATCTCAGGATAATATTAAACACAACTGTGATATTAATACCCACCTGTGTTGAACTATATCCAACAGATTATTAATTAAGATTACCAGGGTATTATTTCGACCCATTATGATAAACACACAGCATTCAAACTTTTGAATATTAATGTTCGAGCTTTGCGATAAACTTAAAAATGTTATAAGCGTTATATCAGTGTATGATACTGCCAAATGTTAAACAATTAACCGTTCATATTAACTCAGTAATAGATTAGTATACCAGTGATTTTATGGAAGGAACATTTCTTCAACCTTCAGTACGATGTGTTGTATGTTTTATGAGTGTGGACAGAGGCTTCAACCAGGAAGCAACAATGGTGCCTGCAGGTGAGCAAGCTACTCTTTGGCGCTTTGTGTCTCCCGTAGCTTCTGTGCGGTTATAATGATCTACTTAACGCCAATCGCTTTTTTTTATTATTAGAGTTCAATTATTGTAGGAACACTAGTAAGGCACGAGATTGGTCCGTGTGGAAGAATCCTTCGTGAAACACTTCCCAACTGTTTTCAATCTCATGTAATTGTTTGGGATTCTCGTGTTGATTGATGAATATTAAGCCGACCAAGAGGGGGCACGGGCATAAATAACCCGTCAACCTCGTGTTATTGAACGGCTCGGTTTATACACGTCTTTTATTTTATTTTGTTAATCTAGCTTTATATATATATATATATATATATATATATATATATATATATATATATATATATATATATATATATATATATATATTTTTTTTTTTTTTTTTTTTTAAACCTAGAAGGGGTACCACCTCTGGTGCAAGTGTATATATATATATATATATATATATATATATATATATATATATATATATATATATATATATATATATATATTATATCTATATATATATTAAGGAATTCTGTTTCAATTTTCCTCCGTGGTCTGACACTGTCACATTTTAATCACGTGTTTATTTTTTTATTTTCGTGATACACACACACACACACACACACACACACACACACACACACACACACACACACACACACACACACACAC
>WNGS01066681.1:4354426-4375293 GCA_020271785.1 Procambarus virginalis | reverse complement strand
GGAGTGGCTAGTGTTGATGGCGTCTATGCGAGTGGTCGTGTGTTGATGGCGTCTATGGCGAGTGGTCGTGTGTCGGTGGCGTCTATGGCGAGTGGTCGTGTGTCGATGGCGTCTATGGCGAGTGGTCGTGTGTCGGTGGCGTCTATGGCGAGTGGTCGTGTGTCGATGGGTCTATGGCGAGTGGTCGTGTGTCGGTGGCGTCTATGGCGAGTGGTCGTGTGTCGATGGCGTCTATGGCGAGTGGTCGTGTGTTGATGGCGTCTATGGCGAGTGGTCGTGTGTTGATGGCGTCTATAGCGAGTGGTCGTGTGTCGATGGCGTCTATGGCGAGTGGTCGTGTGTTGATGGCGTCTATGGCGAGTGGTCGTGTGTTGATGGCGTCTATGGCGAGTGTGTCGTGTGTTGATGGCGTCTATGGCGAGTGGTCGTGTGTTGATGGCGTCTAAGGCGAGTGGTCGTGTGTCGATGGCGTCTATGGCGAGTGGTCGTGTGTTGATGGCGTCTATGGCGAGTGGTCGTGTGTTGATGGCGTCTATGGCGAGTGGTCGTGTGTCGGTGGCGTCTATGGCGAGTGGTCGTGTGTTGATGGCGTCTATGGCGAGTGGTCGTGTGTTGATGGCGTCTAAGGCGAGTGGTCGTGTGTTGATGGCGTCTATGGCGAGTGGTCGTGTGTTGATGGCGTCTATGGCGAGTGGTCGTGTGTTGATGGCGTCTATGGCGAGTGGTCGTGTGTCGATGGCGTCTATGGCGAGTGGTCGTGTGTTGATGGCGTCTATGGCGAGTGGTCGTGTGTCGATGGCGTCTATGGCCAGTGGTCGTGTGTCGGTGGCGTCTATGGCGAGTGGTCGTGTGTCGGTGGCGTCTATGGCGAGTGGTCGTGTGTCGGTGGCGTCTAAGGCGAGTCCTGTCGGGGATTCACATGGTCCTGATCGTGAATTGGAAGTGGATTAGAGAAGTGGATTAGGACTCTAGGTCGCGAACATGTCACTATTCTGGCTCCAACTACGGTGCCAAATTTGCATCTATATTAGTTTGTTATGCTCAAAGTCCATTTAACATTGTATATTTCGGTTGACTGGCCAATTATTGCTAAAATGGAATACAATTTTATCATGATTATAAATCCTTCATTATTTCATCACAACATTTGTTGTGTTTTTTTTATGGTTTCGTAATTGCGTTTTGTACATTACTTACGAAGTCGATTTTTTTACAGTGTTCCCTGTAAAGTATTGTTCCTATTAACATGACGTTAATTTGCAAATATATCACATTCACGATTTCTCAGCTACTAACACACAAACACAAACAGCATACACACACACACGCACGCATACACACACACACACACACACACACACACACACACACACACACACACACACACACACACACACGCGCGCGCGCGCGCGCGTGCGCGTGAGGAAAGACTACTGCAATTAAACCTCACGTCACTGGAAGATCGAAAAGTTAGGAGAGACATGATCACCGCATACAAAATTCTCAGGGGACTTGATAGGGTAGATAAAAACAGGTTATTTAACACGGGTGGTACTCGATCAATTGGAAACAAGTGGAAACTGAGTAAGTACCCAATTGAGCCACATAAACATAAGAAGGAACTTTTTCAGTGTCAGAGTAGATGACAAGTGAAATGCACTAGGCAGTGATGTGGTGGAGGCTGACTCCATTCACATTTCCAAATGTAGAAATGATTGAGCCCAATGGGCTCAGGAACCTGTTGATTGACGGTTGAGAGGCGGGGACTAAAGAGCCGAAGCTCAATCCCCGCAAAAACAATTAGGTAAGTACACTCACAAATGCTTCTTCGTATATTCAGATATTCATATATCTCAACGTCAATATTAATTTAACCGGACTTACAATAACTTAAATTCATTCGAAGCTTACAGTCTTCAACAAAGGTGACCTCTACGCGATTATTAACGTGCAGTATTATGACAGCTGCACTTTTCGTTGCAATAGAGCCAAATGTGTTTTTATCATTATCAATATTCAGGGAAATAGTGTATAATATCTGCTAAGCAGCATATGGGTTGGTTCATGAGAGAACGAGAGAGCAAATAGGAAATAGAAGAGAGAGAGTAAGAGGGCCACACACCAGTATTGTGATACCTTCCAAGAAGTGTTCTCGTCCTTGTGGGTGCGGCCGTTGTGTCTATCACACTGTGGCTTCTTTCTCCAAGGGCGTGTCCATATATTAACTAAGGTATTTCCCTATCACTGAACTGTGTCCTTGGTAGAAAACGTGTTCTTGTTAGTGGGAGTGTTCGTTTTAATGGGATTGCTCTTGTTAGAAAATATTTCATTGATATCAACATGAAATAAAACGTGTGCGTCATTCTTTTTTAATTAAGCAGAGAAATGGTAGTTCTCATTTAGACAGCCAGTGATGCAGAGTGCAGTGTTATTAGCCGACGATCTCACTCCTATTTGTAGTAACACATGTCTGCATCAACAGCTTAGAGGATTTGTGTGAGGGATGTACAAAGATTAATTTGGCATTGCTGAAAGGAGTCAGCTTTGTCTTACATATCAAAAGGTTTGATGAAAGCGTTATTGCGCTGACAATATCGTGTTAAGTACAGTTTGTCTCCGAGGCGCTAAATTTATATTACTCGGTTATATATGTCGACTTCTGGTTTTGTTACCACATGATCGAAGGTAAATCTTCACTTGTATATTATAGTTTACGTCACTGAGATACACTTGCCTTAGATACTTAGGCATTCTAGGTGACTGCCAGGTACCCGGAATTCAACCTCGTATCTCACTTTCTATTAGATTTAACAGAGACTTTTTTGTTGCTGGAGTAAGTGACCCTAATATATAATTTCTTGCTAGTTTTATTTAGAAGTACTTTGAAGCAATACAGACTAAACCCTTATTTAGATTATCTCAGTTGCTTCACATGTAAAAATTTATTCAGCACAGTCTCTATAAAATGTTTTGGTGAAAGTTGCAGTTAAGCTGCTCAACAGGTCCTTGGATCTCTCAGGACCGGAGAGATGATTGTCTCCTATTCACATATAGAGAGGTAGTGCCCAGTACTCTTAAAGCTTCCTCCCCCACAGATAATGTTTTGTTAATCCTACAATGAGTTATGCCATTGTACGTTCCCAAGCAACAGGTATTTTTGTTGAATAAACTCTACATCTTAAGTGATACCTTTGACGTCCAGTCCCTCAGAAAGCGTCTATGAAGATATCTTTAGGACAGTAGTATATATTGTTCGGGTAACAAATCAAATTACCTTAAATTATTTTGGCTTGTTCTAAAAAAATATTATCTCTGCTTAGCTTATTTTCTGGCATCTAGGATGCAACTCTGCACAGCGTATGTTTTTACCTGGTCATAAGCAAGCGCAGCATTCAGGGCCTGCGTATCTTCGTTAATATATGTTTTGTTTGATAATGAAGACCGTCTTCACGGCGCGGCAGTCATCACCAGAATCAGGCTGTAACCCACATGTTGCAACAATTGCTAGCAATTGGCGCGCAGCTTGCCACGAATCAAATTATTTACATATACACTGAGGAGAACAACAAACGCTGGAACGTATTTCCAGCGGACAGTTCCGTTACTGCACCTACACACGCAAGCAGATTTTACAGTTAGTCACGTCAAAGCAATTACGTTTGAAATTTATTAATGGCAATTAAATAAATATTTATATAGAGCCAGCGCACAAAAGTCGTGAAAGGAATCGCTATAGATAACTGCTACATTACATTCCACTTTAAACCTTGAACTCTAGGAGAGGTAAAATCTATAGTACGAGCTGGATTTGAACTATTCCCTCATAGAATGAAGGAGACGGTCCTCCGAGTGCTGTAAATCGTTAATGGGAATTAACAGTAGAGTCTCAGGGGACATGGGGACAATAAATACATTTATTCATGGGGACAATGAATAAAAGTGTATTTACAGTGACTAACAAATCGCGCATAGACACAATGTACAAACAAGTAGACCAGCTGATGAAGAGTTATATAAACACTTAACCAAGGATCAGACTTGTAACTTATTAAAGAATGTAAGAAGACAGTGATAATATTTAAAGCCCTAACAGATAAACATTTGAAAATAATGTTGATCGTAATTTCCCTTAAGATATGTGTCCTCACGACACCACTGGTTAGTATTTTCAAGGAAGTATATTAACCTATGGTAAAACATAGAATATTACTTAACCTAATTACATTATATTACATTACATTAATAAGGAATTAACACAAGTTCACTCGTTCATAGGCTTGAGGATATATATCAAAGTACATTTCGTTTTAGAATGTTTCAAACAGCACCCGGTCGCTAAATATTTGCAGTGTGGTTTTTTCATACCCCAACTCCACCCCAAAAAGTGACTAGAAAAATACAGGCAATATTTTTATATGAGTGAAGTTCAGTTATTACACCAGCCACCACCAACCATTTAGCTGAACTTTCAGGGAATGCGAGATTTTTCTGTGCTTAATTCTGTTCATGGATAGAAATGTTAGAGACGGTATCAATATAATTTTTATATTACGATGCGTTAGGATGATGCGACCAGTTGAATGTTGTGTGTCATGAAGGTTGACGAGATGTGGTCTGGTGAACATTCTCCTGCAGTGGTTGGTGGTGAGCCTTGATGAACGTGGTCTCTTGACTCCTGACCTGTCCTGTGGTAGGTCAAATCATGGTCGCTCTCACCACCACCAGGTGTCTCCCAGCAGAAGTACATGCACGCACAAATCGGTATTAATTTATTTAGTCAATATAATATTTTATCTGCTTGTTGGTAGCAGTTTTCATGGTAATTATCATCATTATAATTTACACTGATATATTGCTTCTATATGAATTGGAATTTGAGGCTGTAGTGTTGAGTGAGTGCCAATGACTGGCACTGTATCTGTAGTTTTCTGCTTCCTGACGATTTTGAGTTACTACCTCCTTTTTTTTATCCTTTTTCTGGATATAATTACATAAAGTTTTCATGTTTTCAAGGCCATCCAGAGGTTAAGGTTACTAGATACCAGAAATCGGTTGGCTTTAAATCCTGACGTATATTCTTCTATTTGTAGACGATCTCTTTCGTAATATTAGATATTGGACAGAACAATTTGTTAGATGTGAAGCATCACACGCGCACCAGGTAGGTAATGTACTTCCGGCAAGTGGCTCGTCCACAACACATTACAGCTAATCGATGTCTGGAAACTATTCAACGTGTTCTAAAACTTATTTACGTCACATTAATTAGTTACCTGTCGATATTTAATGGGTTTCAAGACTAACGTCATAGGTGTTAATGGCTTCACTCGTGGTTAATGCTGCACCTTAAAGTTAAGATGGATTCCACAGTCCTCTTGTGCCGTTTTACTTTCTTACTATTTATTAGCATGGTTGTCGTCTTTTAACTGGTTCGGCGACTGACCAGACGTGCTGAGTGGTGAGTGTATGGCCAGCTCGTTCATACGAGTTAATAAGCGTCGAATTTGAAGTGGTTTTTGCATAACCAGAAAAGTACGAACGTAGACAACGGACCAGGCTTATTAAGGCTGATGTCCGAGGTAGCGTCAATAACACTGGGGGGGGGGGAGCTATTAATTTCACAAAAGCACCGGAATACTGACGCTGTAGTCGATAGCGTCGCAAGTGGTGGCTGTGGTTGCAGAACATGGCAGTGACAGACATACACATTTTAGCCCTAAGAGGTATATGTAATAATTAACAATTTTTAATACATTATCATGTAATAATTTATAATTTAAGAGCGGTGTATATTTTTTTCTGTGACATAGAAAACATTACTTGTATAAGTTAATCACTTCTAATTTGGATAAGATTGAGCTTATTTAAAGCAAGGGAAAATCCAGCGGTTTTCATTTTTTTTTTTGAGTCTTGAAATTCCAAAAAATGCCGTAACCCTAATTCCTACCGACGTGAGGATAATCTGCATATATAATTGGTTCCTCATTAAGCCGAAGTCTTGATCTGAATATGCGGTTCACCGTTAGTCACATTTTGTGTAATTAGGGCCAAAACTTGCACAATTTTTTTTGTTATATTTTCTATTTTATAGTTATTTAAAGAGACGAACAATATTACCATTAGAATAAGTGTTTTATTGTAAATGTAATTTTCAATTAAATCAAACTGAAGCCGAAAAGGAACAGGAAATTAAAACCTGTTTAAACTCCAGTGTGTTTATTGTCTTAGCAATACAGGAAGAGGTGAACATGTGCTGCTTCTTCAGGAGGAACGGTCGTGGAGTAACACTGGAACAAGAGATCAGGAGACGCCTTGGAATTCCAGTTTCGTAAACCTGTAGTAATACGTGATAAAAAATCAATCATCAACACATCATATCTGGCTTAGTGGGAGAGGAAAACTTCAGTCCCCCCGAAAAAATGAAATAGTACAGGGAAGAAAAGTTGAAAATATATAAGAATGACATCAATCCATTCACCGTTGCTTACACAACAACAACAACAACACTGAAGGGTTTACATCCTGAGAAAAGTATGCAACCCTTACTTTTGATTTTTGGATTGATTATAGATTGTTGATTAGAGATTACTCATCGCTACTCTATAATTAAACATTATCTAACCTAACCCAATCCATCCCAGCCTAACCTATCCTAAACTGACCTGACCTAACTCAACCTACTCTAACGTAAATTAGATAACAAATTTGAATTTTATATGTGGTGTCCATGAGGTGTGTGAGGTCACTATAGCGTCATGATCTTCATGGCAGTACAGGTCTTAGACCCTTCTGGCTGAACTAACTCCAGCACCCTGTAGCAGTGCTCAGCAGCAGCCCACCACTTCTTAACACCAAGTGCACAATGCTCCTCGTCAGTTGCCATATACAAATAAGACTCACAGACTTTGACGTACTTACGCTTAACCGTCCTTCTTCTCGGCCTTCTCCTCTTCCTTCTACCGTCGAACACTCTTAAATGCATTCTTTTGACCGTTCTATCATCATCCATTCGTTCAAGATAACGAGATCTTCTCAGTTTTAATTTCTTACGCTCTCTATTATTCATGTTTCTAGTTACTTGTGGGAAGTTCGAAGCTGTCTCGAATAGGAACGGTATTTGAGCATTCCTCGGAAAGCGACCTTCAACGGTCGATTAACAACCAAGTTTCTAATTACTGCTAGGTGAACAGAGGCAACGTGTGTAAGGAGACAGCTGTCTCCCCGTGACCAGGATGTGCCCAGGATGTGGGCAGGACGCAACACCCTGCACAGCATGTGCTTCTCAGACCGACAAAGTAAACTGCTCTTATCTGTAATGTTCACGCCCTTTCCTTTTCGTATAAACAAAAAACTAATTCTTAAAGTAATGATGAATGAAATAGAATCTCCGTAAACTCCGAATCCCATCATTGTGTGCGTGTACTGTATTAACAGAGTCTCTTAGTATTGTTATCAATGCACAATGTCACTCTTCGCTACCCTTCTAGTCATTGCAAGACATTAATATGTGTACAGTAGTGATTTGATTTAATATATAATTATGTAAAGCCTTGAGATGTGCTAAATGGTATATTTCTATTACGTCCATGGGAATCTTATTTTTGTTATTTGGTAAATACTAAAGTTGAGTTATATGTATGCAAACTCATCCAGTTTTAAATATGAATGACATAAATATAAATTCATATTTCCTATTGTTACCAATATGTTTCATGTCATGAAACTTTATAAAATGTGGTGTGTAATAAAATATATTAATGAAGGTATCATTTCTACTAAGTAATACAAAATATAAACTATATTGAAAATGTAAATAATAGAAACATGTCCAGAGAGGCATGTATCATTTTATATACTGTTGATGAAAAGCGAGAGCTGTGTTTATTAGCGCTAATCTCCAGACTTTGACTCGTTATGTTTAATTTCCTTTTCCATTATAACGCTTCATCAACCTGCTTGTACAGTGAAGTATTAAAATATCTTGGACCTTCAGCATCCTGGCTGCCTTGATTATCATTATCTGTTGTGTTTGTTACTCAGCAGTTGTGATTGTTCAGTAACACTGTTGGTTCCGAGCGCTGACACGAACACCACAGTGATTAAATAGATTATTAAATCATCACCATGAACTGTTTCACCGCCATGAACTGTTTGTTTCACCGCCATGAACTGTTTGTTTCACCGCCATGAACTGTTTGTTTCACCACCATGAACTGTGTTTCACCACCATGAACTGTGTTTCACCACCATGAACCGTATGTTTCACCACCATGTACCGCATGTTTCACCACCATGTACCCCATGTTTCACCACCATGTACCGCATGTTTCACCACCATGTACCGCATGTTTCACCACCATGTACCGCATGTTTCACCACCATGAACCGCATGTTTCACCACCATGTACCGCATGTTTCACCACCATGTACCGCATGTTTCACCACCATGTACCGCATGTTTCACCACCATGTACCGCATGTTTCACCACCATGTACCGCATGTTTCACCACCATGTACCGCATGTTTCACCACCATGTACCGCATGTTTCACCGCCATGAACCGCATGTTTCACCACCATGTACCGCATGTTTCACCGCCATGTACCGCATGTTTCACCACCATGTACCGCATGTTTCACCACCATGTACCGTATGTTTCACCACCATGTACCGCATGTTTCACCACCATGTACCGTATGTTTCACCACCATGTACCGCATGTTTCACCGCCATGAACTGTTTGTTTCACAAGAAAAAACATATTTGTTCCTGAAAAATTATTTATCGCTGGTGTGAATATGTTAAATTTTTATATTTTTCCTGTGGCATCAGATGCTTTGTGTTCCATGGTGGTGAGGTGCGTTGTGTTCCACGGTGGTGAGGTGCGTTGTGTTCCACGGTGGTGAGGTGCGTTGTGTTCCACGGTGGTGAGGTGCGTTGTGTTCCATGGTGGTGAGGTGCGTTGTGTTCCACGGTGGTGAGGTGCGTTGTGTTCCATGGTGGTGAGGTGCGTTGTGTTCCACGGTGGTGAGGTGCGTTGTGTTCCACGGTGGTGAGGTGCGTTGTGTTCCATGGTGGTGAGGTGCGTTGTGTTCCACGGTGGTGAGGTGCGTTGTGTTCCATGGTGGTGAGGTGCGTTGTGTTCCACGGTGGTGAGGTGCGTTGTGTTCCATGGTGGTGAGGTGCGTTGTGTTCCACGGTGGTGAGGTGCGTTGTGTTCCATGGTGGTGAGGTGCGTTGTGTTCCACGGTGGTGAGGTTCGTTGTGTTCCATGGTGGTGAGGTGCGTTGTGTTCCACGGTGGTGAGGTGCGTTGTGTTCCACGGTGGTGAGGTGCGTTGTGTTCCACGGTGGTGAGGTGCGTTGTGTTCCACGGTGGTGAGGTGCGTTGTGTTCCATGGTGGTGAGGTGCGTTGTGTTCCACGGTGGTGAGGTGCGTTGTGTTCCATGGTGGTGAGGTGCGTTGTGTTCCACGGTGGTGAGGTGCGTTGTGTTCCACGGTGGTGAGGTGCGTTGTGTTCCACGGTGGTGAGGTGCGTTGTGTTCCACGGTGGTGAGGTGCGTTGTGTTCCACGGTGGTGAGGTGCGTTGTGTTCCACGGTGGTGAGGTGCGTTGTGTTCCACGGTGGTGAGGTGCGTTGTGTTCCACGGTGGTGAGGTGCGTTGTGTTCCACGGTGGTGAGGTGCGTTGTGTTCCATGGTGGTGAGGTGCGTTGTGTTCCACGGTGGTGAGGTGCGTTGTGTTCCACGGTGGTGAGGTGCGTGGTGTTCCACGGTGGTGAGGTGCGTGGTGTTCCACGGTGGTGAGGTGCGTTGTGTTCCACGGTGGTGAGGTGCGTTGTGTTCCACGGTGGTGAGGTGCGTTGTGTTCCACGGTGGTGAGGTGCGTTGTGTTCCACGGTGGTGAGGTGCGTTGTGTTCCACGGTGGTGAGGTGCGTTGTGTTCCATGGTGGTGAGGTGCGTTGTGTTCCACGGTGGTGAGGTGCGTTGTGTTCCACGGTGGTGAGGTGCGTTGTATTCCACGGTGGTGAGGTGCGTTGTGTTCCATGGTGGTGAGGTGCGCTGTGTTCCATGGTGGTGAGGTGCGTTGTGTTCCACGGTGGTGAGGTGCGTTGTGTTCCATGGTAGTGAGGTGCGTTGTGTTCCATGGTGGTGAGGTGCGTTGTGTTCCATGGTGGTGAGGTGCGTTGTGTTCCACGGTGGTGAGGTGCGTTGTGTTCCATGGTGGTGAGGTGCGTTGTGTTCCACGGTGGTGAGGTGCGTTGTGTTCCACGGTGGTGAGGTGCGTTGTGTTCCACGGTGGTGAGGTGCGTTGTGCTCCACGGTGGTGAGGTGCGTTGTGTTCCACGGTGGTGAGGTGCGTTGTGTTCCACGGTGGTGAGGTGCGTTGTGTTCCATGGTGGTGAGGTGCGTTGTGTTCCACGGTGGTGAGGTGCGTTGTGTTCCACGGTGGTGAGGTGCGTTGTGTTCCACGGTGGTGAGGTGCGGATGTGCTTCAAGCGTCACCTCCATCGGGTCACGCTTGAAGCACATCTTTTGTAAGTCACTTGTCATTGTGACGGAGGTCCAACACTGAGCTTGCATGGCTCTACTTACAAAGAACGCACTTACTGAGACTTATAAGGCACTTCCGCAACCTGCACACTCTGTGAGGACGAATAAATCTGTCGCTTGTGTTCCAGGTAGTTTTCATCGTTTCTTGCTCAGAGTTCTGTTTTACTGTTTGGCTCTGGGTAATAGCTTCAAATATCGTGAGGAAAATATATATAGTGTTGACTAAATTTACAAAACTCGTGTAACTGACGCTGTGAATACACAGATAAATATTATAAATTGATGTGAAAGCGTTCACGTGGTCTGTGTTAATTTCACTGAAATAAATGTTGAAAAATAAATGTAAATATTGGAGTGCATGTTGAAATCGCTGTCAGTATATTTTATCCCTTAACTTCACACGATATTCAGGAACAGAGGACGACCCACGTCGCCTCTCACTTATTTCCTCCACTTTTCCCGACTGGAGCAGAAAGATGAAAGTGGCAGCTTGGGGTTAATGCCGTGTAAACAGCTACGCCGGTGAGGGCGGGGCTGCGCTCACAACTGGATCAAGGACTTGCCATGAATTTTCCTTTCTTTTTATGCAGCGCTCGAGCCTTGGCTAGACCATGTCGAGGAAAGCTTTGCTTGAAAGGTGGTTCCAATGGATGCGACAAAGGCACGGGTTCCAATGGAGGCGACAGATGCATTGGTTCTAGAATGGGCTACAGAGGCAGGGGTTCCAGTTTGGGGTACAGAGGCAATGGTTTTAGTTGTGGCTACAAAGGCAGTGGTTCCAGTGGGGACGGCAGAGGAACTGGCTCCAGTGGGAAGCGGCAGAGGCAATAGTTCCACTAGGGGCTTGTGCGGGGTGGAGCCTGAGTGCTAGTGGCTGGCTCTCACGTGAAAGCAACAAATTAAAGCATGGAACATGGGAGGCATAATGGCCGTAAACAACCATCTTGAAAGTAGCAATATAACCTCTGCTCCATTTAGTCATGAGAAAAATAGTAGTATTCAGAGTCAATTTGAAGAACCTGCGTGACGTCACAGTATCCTAGTGTTTGTCAACAAACCATTATGACACCTCAGCAAACACCTGACTTGAATGCAATGTTGAACACTGATAGACTCTAGGCTGTGTTAACGAGCCCCAGTTATGAAAGAAAAAGTGGGTTGGTTTGTGTATGTGTACTTACCTAGTTGTGCTTGCGGGGGTTGAGCTTTGGCTCTTTGGACCCGCCTCTCAACTGTCAATCAACTTTCGTAAGGAAATTATCTTATCTTAGTGTGTGTCGTGGGGGGGTGCTGCGAATGAACTCCTGTTTACGGGTCATTATTGTATATAGTTTATTAGTTAATCGACGTTTTTTCCTCAATTTTGGCTTAATAAGAGTCCAGGACGGATCACAACGCCGTCACTATCACTTCACGTGCGCTGGATGGGTTTGTTGGAGCCGCGGTATTGTGACCTATTCTACTCGTATGAATGATAATTAACATGCAATTTTCATTAATATATGGAAAATCAAAATAAAATTACATTTTATATTAGCCATATGACTTATAAACATTGTCTGTGTTCTTCAGATGAAAATTTTTTGTTTTCTAAGAGTCTAATGCTGAAGGACTATTGTTAGTTCATAGTGGCTAGTACTCAATGATTATCGTTGGAGTTTCTTAGTTGCAATTACTGAATAACTATCGTTAAAGTTTCTTAGAATTTAATACTGATTGACTATCGTAATTTTCACTAATGACAATCAAAGTTTTCTTGGTAATTAATACTGACTAAATATCGTTAGTCTTAGTGAAAATTACCGACTAATAATTGATTGTTTTACCACCACATCCAGTGAGCAATGTCTGTATTTATCACTTTATGTTACTGATGGCCACCTGTTTATCGACGTGGAGTCTGTTGCCAATAATAACAAACTGTGACTTAATTGTCAGCTAACAAGGCGTGTATTATTAAGGCAAATCACTGTAATTGGCGACGACTGGCTGCACCCTCGTGAAGTTATATCACGTCTTGGGGTGTCATTAAGTGCCTCAAAATCCCCTTATTTATTCCTCATTTTACTCAAGTCTTTTTCAAGCTAAAAGAAAACCTCGGTGTTGTCCTACCAGTAATGGAAGAACTAGAAATCATAATTAATCGTTACTTTCAAATTAACAAACGGTTTAATAAATAGAGGCTCGACTTCAGAACCTACTGCATCCGCGCAACTCATTATGCAACCCGTCCTCTTAAAAATAACGTCACTTTTGGATCGTATGCGCGCTATAGTCAAATTTGGACGTAATTTGAAATGAAATCGACTCACAAAAGTGACGTACTGTTCCGTTTTCTGTTTGAGTCGTTCGGCCTCCTCGGCAAGCTTAGAAAAGGATTCTTTCCATTAACGTTTTTCATAACGTTTTGAAACTTTATGAGAATTTCCTGCCCACCTAACCTATCAGAGGACCCTTAACTTATTGTTGTTGAAAAGAAATCCCAAATTTATATTCATTTTTTTTAAATTTTCAAATTACGTCCATATTCGGCCATACGGGCAAACGGCCAAAAGCGACGTTCTTTTTAAGAGGACAGGTTGCAAAGGTTACCAGAATGAAATTGTATCTCGCAGTATGAGGTTGTTCACTGTTGTAAAATACAGGCCACATCATTGTATCGAGGATGGTCACACTAACACGCAAGCCGCATCACTGTACATCACACTAACACGCAAGTTCACCACACTGTAACACGCAGGCTTCATCAGTATAAGTGTAACTCATAGACCACATCTTACACTCTTGCAAATATGACTTTCAGTTGCTCCGTATTAGTAATATTACTTTTTGTTTTTCAGGTAAGACCCAGAGACGACCGTAGAACTAAAGTGTAATCCAGGTAAGTCATGAAAGAAAGCCGAGGCAGTATTTTGGTTACCATTGGTAAGTAGCAATGCACGTATAGTAGAAGTGTTTTATGCTGGTACAGATTTGAGTGAGACCTTTGTAGGTACGAGAGTTTATTGCAACTGTAGAATAGCAGCCCTGTAAACAGGTGTGTTCCCTTTACTTGCTATAGAGTGGGAGCGTTAGAGTTATGTTATCTTGATTGTAAAATGAAATCTGTAAAAGTAACTTGTTCGAGCTAATCTCAGGACGGAAAGCAGGAAACATGAGATTTCGATTTAACTGCAGAAGGAGAACACTTGATGCAATGAATACTCCAGGTAATTGTCAAGTGAGAGTTGGGAATGTAAGGTAATGTTGACGTATGGTTTGAGTAATTGCTGCGAAGTTAGGGTGTATTGGATGACATACATAGCGTAACAAAGGTGTCGAAATCTCTCTTGGAAACGCTTTTATACTTCGTGCGAGCTTATCTTATGTACTGCTATTTGGCATAGGCACTACAATTCACCGTATCACAATCCACTACAAATACAAAGCATCTATCCTTTTTTTAGTAATTTTTTAAGTTTATAATCCTATTCTTATTTATATTTTTCTGAATGTTAGTAAAGTCAAGTAAATGCGATGAAGGTTATCGGAATAATCTTGCAGAATTTTAAGAACGTTTTAGGAATAGAGATGCTGCTCGGATGAAAATAATTGAGATATAATATAAAACTACCTACTGGGCAAATGTTTCGGATGAAAAGAAATGTATTTTAGATACAACTGGGACATATTCGATGTCAATTTTGATTTGTATGCTAGGCATGGGGTTTGTTTATCTTGGACAGGGTTTGATGGACATATTAACAAGTTCAATGAAGAAAACTGATTTTAAGATTTCTCAGGGTGTAAACTGCTAGAAGATAGTGTGAACAGGTAGAGATGTAAACCTGTAAACAAAGCTTGGGAATGGAGGAAAGAGTTTTCGGTGTTAAAGATTTTTTTAATGATTATTAAAATAATTGTCAATACAATAGTAACAAAGTTCTCGCTTTATATTGATAATACATTACACTAATAACATTATTAACTGAATGGTCAAGTTAAAAATATTAGTGTGCAAGAAAATATTATATGTTATTTCTGTCACGGAAATATGGATGAATAATGACTCCAGGGAATAATTTCTAGATTTTTAGTTTGTTCAAAGTTAGAGGCCAGACGCTTGGGACTAGTCTCACCCAAATTTGCAGTAAGAATGGTCTGGGGTACTGGACAGACATAGACTGGTTGGGAGACTTCTTGAGGTTATCTTGAGATGATTTCGGGGCTTAGCGTCCCCGCGGTCTGGTCCTCGACCAGGCCTCCTTTTTGTAACACACCCCCAGGAAGCAGCCCGTAGCAGCTGTCTAACTCCCAGGTACCTATTTACTGCTACGTAACAGGGGGATCAGGGTGAAAAACTCATTTGTTTCCTCCTCGACCGGGGATCGAACCCGTAACATCAGGACTACGAATTCGAAGCGCTGTCCACTCAACTGTCAGGCCCTAGAGATAGGCCTATGTTAAATACTTGAAGAAATGTTAATAATTATAAACACACCACCGGTCATTTTCATGAAGTCAAGTGTGAAATATGACGTGTGTTTAACATGAATTTTTTTATGTCATATTAAAATTAACATGGATTTCTTAGACTCATACTGTTGTTTCAGTGCTTCTTAATAATATAATTTCTGAGAGAAAGGGGGATAAGCAGTAGGGGGATAGAGAGATGGATAGGCAGATGGATAGATAGTTAGATTGATGGATGGATGGATGGATGGATAGATGAATGGATACATAGATGGATGAATGGATACATAGATGGATGGATATAAAGATAGATGTATAAATAGATCAATAGATTCACAGAATGATGAATGGTTATATGAATAGATAGTTGGATATGGACATATAGATAAAAATAAGATATCAAAAGATAACACTATTATTATCTATACAAGTTATCTAAAGAACATTAAAACTTTTCAGTATCAAAGGGAGAAATATTTGAGCAGAATTATCTAGGGCATCTTGGTGGAATTATGTTTGTATTACAGGTGAGTTTAATGTCACTCAAATATACTGGACAAATGTAAAAGGAAATACTGTCGGGAGAAGAATTTTTGGAAATAGGTGAGGACTGATCTTCAAAAAACATATTAAAAGGCTAAATGATAGTAAATAATTATATTACACAAACACTATTATTATTATTATTACTGTATTATTATTATTATTATTATTATTAATGTTTGAGCATTCCTCGTTAAAGACCGACTCAGTGAACACTTTTGTTGTTCATTTGTTATGGCATCAGCAGGTTAACTATTATTATATTACACTGGATGTTTGTTTGCAGTGTAAGTTGCACTTCACAGGAGGACGGGGGCTGCGAATGAATACACCATTAGGAGACGGATGCGCAGAGGATCTGGAACCTTGCATCATCCGCGTTCAAAAACTGAAGAGGGACCCGTCTGGGGCAGTAGAGGCCACTCAGACCTCCCTGGTCGACTCTTGTCAGTAAGATGAACTGAAGAACCCCTCGCGGGAGGCAAGGGCGCTCTCCACAGATGAGACACTAGTCACGGAACCCTAGGAGCTCTCTCCACAGATGAGACACTAGTCACGGGACCCTAGGAGCTCTCTCCACACATGAGACACTAGTCACGGAACCCTAGGAGCTCTCTCCACAGATGAGACACTAGTCACGGGACCCTAGGAGCTCTCTCCACAGATGAGACACTAGTCACGGGACCCTAGGAGCTCTCTCCACAGATGAGACACTAGTCACGGGACCCTAGGAGCTCTCTCCACAGATGAGACACTAGTCACGGGACCCTAGGAGCTCTCTCCACAGATGAGACACTAGTCACGGGACCCTAGGAGCTCTCTCCACAGATGAGACACTAGTCACGGGACCCTAGGAGCTCTCTCCACAGATGAGACACTAGTCACGGGACACTAAAGAATAGACGACGTTGTCACTCACTTGTTTAACTTGAACTTGTTAAGAATATATTCGTGGGGTAGAGTTGTATGGAAGGTAGACGCACGCAGTCACAAATGAGCTTGGTTATATATTATGGAGAATGTCTCTGATTCATCCATCTCTGCTGCCTCATGAGTAATGGCGTCTTCTGGGTATATGTAAATTAGCCTCCAAGAATCATAATTTTATTGCTAGATTTACAGCGTCTGCTC
The DNA here is from genome assembly GCA_020271785.1 of Procambarus virginalis. Taxonomy (NCBI): domain Eukaryota; kingdom Metazoa; phylum Arthropoda; class Malacostraca; order Decapoda; family Cambaridae; genus Procambarus; species Procambarus virginalis. The sequence goes on along the minus strand of WNGS01066681.1, from coordinate 4,358,612 downwards.
ACTTTTCGTAGTGATAAATCGGTGTGAATAGGGACTGCGTGAGTGGAGAGGCAGTATTAGAGTTCCAAGTTTTGAGGAACTATATATAGTTTGGAATTAGTTGGCTGTTGATAGTTGTCTTGGTTTTTTGTGATGTATAATTTCTCGCTAATGTCTAGTCTTCTATTGTCGATTATTTTGGAGTTATTTGTCAGGATATCCTGATTATCTATCACTTTAGTATTGGAAAATGTTATAAATGTTATAATCCTTCTCTATCTCAATATGATTCTCACAGCTGCATTAATCTGTCTGCGTTTTAACCTAATATTTTGTATTTTTTTTCCATTTTATTTAATTTATTTGAACTTTGTAAAATAAAATCGCAGGCGCTGCAGACAGGAAACCGTTCTCTCTGCTCGCGCTTGAAAGCCTGCCAGCTTGAATAAATAGTCTTCCCAGCTGACCTGTAGTGACCGTGGAGAGCGGCTACCATAGATTCTGGTATTACTTCTATTTTGAAAAAAAAAAAAACTATTCTCCATCCTGTGTGATGGGATTTTTTAGCATCACCTAGTTAGCTTTTTTGACACACTGTACTCCACTTCATTTAGTCTAGGGTAGCTGCACTAATGCAGATGTGCCTAATGTATCAATAAAAAAAGACTATTCTGGCTAGTACCAAAATAAATCGTAACTTCAATGTTGAAATTGCCCGTAGTGAAAAAGGGCCTGATGATAACTATGGCATAACCCCGTTTGAAATTAAAAATGCACTCAAGAAAGGTAAGGCTACCTCTCCTGGAGAGGATGGCATCACATACAACACAATGATAATACTTGCTGAGCTGCCAAACAGCCCTTTGCTAGAATTGTATACTCAAAGTCTAAGGCAGGGTGTCTTACCTGACCGCTGGACACAGGGACTCATAATACCCATACCCAAGCCTAATTCACAAAAATTCAGACCCATTTCTCTAACGTCGTGCATGTGTAAATTTCTTGAGAGGATTATACTCGGCAGACTAATGTTTCAAATCAAGCCCCACCTTGCTCCTAACCTGTATGGTTTCTTTCCTGGAAGAATCACACAAACTTGCTTTGCGAATATTTTATCAGAGAGGGACCAAGCTCTCAGGCGACATTTATTGATCTCCAAACTGATTTTGATACAGCAAACAGAGAAATAATCTTAGTACAACTAGCCTCTTTTGGAGTTAAGGGAAAACTGTTGACATGGCTCAGGGGTTACCTGAGTAACAGAACCGTCTCAGTCATTGTCAAGGGGGTCAAACGTAAACTTTGTGCACCCTTTGAGTTGGGTACATCCCAGGGTGGAGTGCTAAGTCCTACACTGTTCAATGATCTCATGCACAAATTAACAATTGATATTCAAACACTACCTGACGAAGCCGTCATCTGTTATGCCGATGACATGTGCATTGTTGCAAGTACCCAAACTAGACTGCAAGCTCTACTTGATTCACTTGCTGCTAAAAGCATTGAATGTGGTCTTGTTATCTCTATAACTAAATCCATATTTCTCCATCCCCAAGAGAAAACTCATGTCCCTATATCTTTCAAGGTCAACAACCAGAACATTGAAATGTGTAGGCAGCACAAATACCTTCAAGTTGGTATTAACAGTGACATTGTAAACGATCTACACCGTAGGTTAAAAGAAAGACTAAAACCATTGAAAACACTTACTGGTAAGAATATTGGTATCAATATTAAATATGCTAGACTATTCTATATGATGTTCGTTAGACCTCTCGTTGATTATAATGTTTTGCACTTAATTAACTTCCCCTCCTCTGTGTTGGACAAACTTGAAGTAGTACAGAATGAGGCCATGAGGATAATTCTTGGTGCCCCAAGATGCACAAGAATCATCAACATGAGGGAAGAACTGAAGCTTCCAGCCGTACTAGAGAGAATCATGCAAGTCAACCCTACCTTTTGCATTAATTCATGAGAGACCCTACATCTCCTGCATTGCTCAGAGACAAATTATTTAATGCTGTTAACACCCTATTGAATGGTGCCGACATACCAACTCACTCCTTTTATGATAAATGGCTGGGCAAAAATGCCTACAATCTCATTAAACTCAACATTCCTTTTAAGTGCAATCTACCTGCCTCTGATATTCCTCTTTATCTGTACCCCACCATTCAAGTATCATACACACCTGTCACCAAGAAAGGTAATGAGAATCTTGCTCTTCTCAAAGCTGTCACACTCGAAATAATTGCCTCCTCCATCGAGAATTTAAGATCTCACAAGCACTATGTCTACATCGACGGCTCAGTCCAATCTTCTAGTGGACGGACTGCAGCAGCATGTAGGTTTTATAGAAATAATATTTGCACAAAGACTGTCAGTGTTACAACTACATTACAACTTTATTGTAATGCATTACAACTAGCTACCAGTACATTAAAAAACATTGGAGGAGGAATAATATTTTGTGATTCAAAGTCTGCTCTTCAAGCAATAGAAAACTTCTGGAAGATCGACAGCAAGAACCTCATACTACTAATTATAAATGACCTAATCGCTGCACAGAGGAAAGGGTCTCGAATCTCCTTTTTATGGATACCATCACACATAAATATAACCCATTATAATGAGACAGACATTGCAGCCAAATTAGCGTGACACAAAGATGAAGTTGAATTAGATCTAGGTATCCCCATCTCTACTGTGAAAACTATATTGGTCCAAACACTCTGGTCCGATAGGAAAGAAATTACTGACTCCCAACGACCTGAAAGCACTAGGATAAAAAGCTATGATTTGTTCAGATCTGAAACCTATGTCTGTGGGCAGCACAAAACGTCCACCAGACTGTGCGAGACAGTGGTTGCCAGGATCAGGTTGGGTTACCGTTACCTGTGGCAGGTGGCTACAGGTGACGGATCTCCCGATCCTGAGCACTCCAGGTGCCAACTCTGTGAGCAGGAACTTCGGCGCGATCTCCCACTCTACATCACTGAATGCCCAGTTATTATTCTTTCAGACCAGTTGGCATGAGGTACCTGGAGCTTTGCAATTACTTTACTCTCGTGTTCTTGAAGATATCCTCATATTGCACCCAAAATTTGTCAGTGCAGGCTACTGAACATATGGCCCTGTGTGACTAACCATCCTGCGAGATGGGGACTTTTAGTATCACTGCTGCCTTATTCACTCTTGTGTTCATGATATCCTCATTTCGAACCCAGAGTCTGTCAGTACAGACTACTTGTCATGTACCTCTGTATGACTAACCATCCTGTGTGATGGGGATTTTTTAGCATCACGTAGTTAACTTTTTGACACTGTACCCCCCCTCCCCTTCATATAGTCTAGGGTAGCTGCACAAGTGCAGATGTACCCAATGTATTAATAAAAAGGAAAACTATATAGATATCCTCATAATACGTCCAGAGTTTGCCCGTGCAGACTACTGTTCTCGTGCTTCTGTATGACTAACGATCCTGTGTGATGGGGATTTTAAGCATCACGTAGCTAATTTTTTGAAACACTGTACTGCCCTTCATATAGTCTAGGATAGCTGCACAAATGCACATGTACCTAAATGTGTTTTAAAAATAAAATTAGTCTTCTAGTAGCGCCTGTTCAATTAGAAGTCGTAGAAAAGGGACAGTTCTGGCTGAATCTTAAGAAACTATGGAAATTTTTATTGAGTACTCGTACATTTCTTATCATTTTTGTGTGTAGTCTTCTACTTGTGTTGTCTAATCACTTGTTCATTTTCCCACATCTTCCTCCTCTATGGCCATATAGGCTGATCCTTGCCCTTGATGTTATTTCCATATGCTTTTCTGCCCTTCTCCGAATTTCGGTGTATTCAATCCTCTCTCTTATGTATAGGAGGTCTTGAGAAGAGTCTTTCCCTCGTCTCCGTGTTTCCTTATTAACATAATGTGTTAGAAGGTTCTTTCTGCAACTATGACCAGTTTTGCTCTCCATGTTTCTTCTCCTCTCGTATCCATCGATTCCCGTGAATTTGCCCATGATTGAACTCTTGTTACTAGTATAATCTGTATAATATTTAGTAAGCTTTTTGCATTTCATATTATTGTGTGAGGTCTTCTATGATTCTCTGGGGGGATTGTAAATTATAGCCATAAGTACTTTTTTTTTCCTTCCACTGAAATGAGTCCTGCAACATAGTCCGCATTTTTAGTTTCCTTCT
>WNGS01066681.1:4335971-4348396 GCA_020271785.1 Procambarus virginalis | reverse complement strand
CGTTGTCGAGGCCACCGGACTGCACTCTCCTGGGTGCCCCCATTGGCCCACGAGCAATCGAGGAGGTCCTGGCTGCAAAAATCACTGATCTAAAGAGAATGCTGGACAGGATTGACAAGATTGATGCCCATGATGCTCTCTTTCTCCTCACAAGATGCCTGTCTCTCCCTAAGTTGACGTACTTTCTGAGATGTTCTCCATCCTACAGCAGCCCTAAATTAAATGTGTATGACACCCTTCTGAGGTCCATGCTGGTGAAAGTCCTGAACCTGCCATTGGACGACTCTCAGTGGGCAAGCACCCTTCCTGTAAGACTTGGCGGCCTTGGTGTCCGCACAGCCTCCCAAATTGCTCTACCAGCCTTCCTTTCCTCCTCCCACGCATCGCACGACCTCGTCAGAGATATCTTACCTGCAACCCTGAGAGACTCAGCAGAATACACGATCCTGCTTTCACTGAATGTTCAAATCAGTGGGTGTTCTCGCAGCCCCAGCAACCATTATAGAGCCAACAAAACAACACAAACAGTCCGGCTGGGACCACCCTCTAGTGGAAAAAGTAGCTGATGCTATGCTCAGCGCTGCAACATCAGACAAGGAGAAAGCCCGCCTCAGAGCAGTGCGTGCCCCCCATGCAGGAGACTTCCTCCTGGCAGTACCCATGTCAACAATGGGCACGCGCCTAGATCCAGAATCCTTCGTGTAGCAGTGGCCCTCCGCCTTGGTGCCCCAATTCACACTGAATACAAGTGTATTTGCAACAGGGTGGAAGCAGACCAATACGGACTGCATGGGTTGCAATGCGGAAGCACAAAGGGCTGGCATGCAAGACACAACGAGGTCAATGACATCATCAAGAGAAGCCTTGTCTCAGCTAAGTGCCCAGCGGAGAGAGAACCTCGCATCCTAGGGGTCCAAAACCCGGATTTCCCCGCACTTCGCCCTGATGGCATCACCATATACTCATGGAAGGAGGGTAGACAGTTGGTGTGGGACTACACATGTGTATCCACCCTGGCTGACACCTATGTACACTTCGGAGCTGATCAAGCAGGTGGGGCAGCCAACCACAGGGAAACAGCAAAATCTCTCAAATACAGGCGACTGGCAGGTCAATACCTCTTTGTTCCCATAGCGTCTGAGACGCATGGCCCCTGGGGCAAGAGTGCCTTGGGATTTCTCAAGGAATTGGGTTCCAAGCTCATTGACGTCACCAGAGACCCAAGGGCTTGCAGTTTTTTGTTTCAGCGCCTCAGTGTGGCGATCCAGAGGGGAAATGCTTGCTGCGTCCTCGGTTCCTGTCCGGAAGCGGAGGAGCTTCAAGAGATCCATAACCTTTAGGCATTTGTCTTGTATGTTTGTAACCTTTAAATACACAATAAAGCATAAGAAAAAAAGGAAGGGGGTGGTAGGAGAAAAGCACACAGAAACTGTATTGGAGGGGACCTACATTCCCTCCAATGCGTATGTGTGATTTCCTCCGAGGCTATGGGTCCCCCTTCTTCCAGCCAGAGGTGGTACTCCCTTCCATATTTTATCTTAAAAAAAAAAAAAATATATATATATATACATATATATATATATATATATATATATATATATATATTATATATATATATATATATATATATATATATATATATATATTGTACCTAGTAGCCAGAACGCAATACTCGGCCTACTATGCATGACCGATTTGCCTAATAAGCCAAGTTTTCTTAATTTATATATTTTGATTTTTTCTTATGAAATGATAAAGCTATCCATTTCATTGCATATGAGTTAATTTTCTTAATTTGAGTTAAAACTAACGTAGATATATGACCGAACCTAACCACCCTACCTAACCTAACCTAACCTATCTTAACCTAACCTAAACTAACACAACTAAGTCATTAATTTATGTTTTAATATAATATAATAATAATTATTCAAATAAACTAATTGGAAAGAATTTATTGAAAATAAAGAAAATCATTCGGCCTATTAGGCAAATCGGGCCTTGCATAGTAGGCCGAGAAGTGTGTTCTGGCTACTAAGTACGACATATATATATATATATATATATATATATATATATATATATATATATATATATATATATATATATATATATATATATATTATGGTTATTATTGTACAATTCTAAAACTGAAAATTATTAGTATATTATCTAGAGGAAATAGTGGATGAAATTACTGATATATTAGATATATATTGCGTTTTATCTGTGTGAGATGTAAATATACCGAGTATACCCCCTGAGTGTTATTAGCAGCATAATGTAATTACGATACAGATTTAGTTAGATACAAACCCTAGTAATTATTGTTAAATTGGCTGTGTTTAGTGCCTTACGGCAGGTAGTCTCCCCTTTATTAATTACTTTGATCTTCCTCCAACACTCTCCTTTATTAAATGTGTTTCTCAGGGAATTTTACTCCATAACCATTATCTAAATGGATGATTTGGTCAAAAGTCAGCTGACTTACTGACGCCGGCGAGAGCTAAACATGTTCTATGTATGATAAATCGTGATTGTGTCCACTTGTTAAAGGAAAGATCTCGATCGTCCTTCGTAGCTCTTTGTGTCGACGTTGGTGTCCATTTATTTGTCAGATTAGTGTCTACACCAGTCGGTTTTAGTGCCCCTGTCGGTGTTAGTACCCCCGTTAGTGTTAGTACACCTGTCGGTGTTAGTACCCCCGTTAGTGTTAGTACACCTGTCGGTGTTAGTACCCCGTTAGTGTTAGTACACCTGTCGGTGTTAGTACACCCGTTAGTGTTAGTACACCTGTCGGTGTTAGTACCCCCGTTAGTGTTAGTACACCTGTCGGTGTTAGTACACCTGTCGGTGTAGTACACCCGTTGGTGTTAGTACACCTGTCGGTGTTAGTACCCCTGTCAGTACCTCAATTCCCAAGCTCTGACATGTAAACCAACATTAATAAACACTGTTAATAAGCTGGGCCACCATGTGCCTGCTCATCCATACATTAATAATAAGATTTTTCTCAAGTGTGAGAAGTTTCACACCAATACCAAGAAACATGTTATGAGGCTCGCCACCAGGGGGGGGGGAGGGGGGATGCACTTCCGAGTTTGATTAGGAAACTTTCTTATATGACTTGGTGTGTTAATGTGTTTGTAAACTATTCAGTATAACAGTTTGGAAGATATTGACCAAATGAAGCACCAGTTTATGGATGAATCAAATTAAATTTGTAATACCACAAAATTAGGGCTGCAAGGCTGAGCATTTATAGTGTGCATTGTTTCTTTAAAGCTTAAGTCTGCATGTTTTTTAGCAGTTTAATACGAACTTTGTTGTAATATTGATCTAATACGTGCATTCCAATATATTTTAATATATGTATTAATATATATTTTCTCCAGTTAACCAAAAGGATGAAGATTGATGTTAAATCATAGATTCATGTGAAAATCATGTAAATTATGAAGCAATTTTGCAAGAACGATTTGATGTAAATATTTACTAATTCATAAAATTTATTATTTGGGTTATTCAGTACTGGTGAATCTTTATACCTTGTACGACATGACTAAATAATTCACTTGCAACTTTTTAATTATCTTCAATAGTTTTCAGTGCTATTTATAAAAGCTCAAAATTTACAAATGATTACCTTTCTTTGGTTAAACTTTACACCGAAAATATCCAAAGTAGTTAATGTTAATTGTTTCAAGTCACTAGAAGACTAATCTGTCTAATTTCTTCACAACTTTTAGCTTTATAAAGGTTTTGTATGAATACAAAATGCATATATAAAGAAAGGTTAAGATATTCCCTTTTTGGAGATGCCTAATAGTAATGAAAGTATAATTGTAAATATATTAATAAATATATAAAAATAATATTTAGGTTAAAGCAAGATCAGCATTACCACAAACAACTACACACAACTTAAGTACAATATTGCAACAAGAAATATTTGCTGACATACCTCAAGCGTTAAAAATATATTTTTAGGTTAAATGGACAAATTATTTGTCCAAAACCTGATATAAAAAAAAGGACAAAACCTTGATATATAACTCTCGCATTAACATAGCAATGCTATCAGTTGTACATCATTGCTGAGGAGCAATTTTTCTATAATTGTATATGTGGGCTTCACCAACGTATTCTAAAATGTAAGAGCAGAGATGAAGAGGGAAGAGAAAGTATGTATGGTGATCACCGTCGTCACTCTGTGGTGCTCCGGGCGGCCCCACTAGTAGTATACTGGTCCCTTAGCCTCCATTACCTCACACACACATTCTCACTTACCACTCTCTCTCTCTCTCTCTCTCTCTCTCTCTCTCCCTCTCTCTCCCTGGTGTCCCCTTACACCTGCCACCCCTGATGAGCTCACGGCCAACCCGAGCTCCATTCTTCACCTTACATCGTAATTGGTCGCTCCTTCCATTTCACGCCTTTTGAAAATTGGATATTTGATACCGTAAGACTGTATCGAGCTTTAAGTTTACTGTGGGGGTGGATAGGTGATCTGTGTCAGTAGTAGAATCCCCCGATTTCGGGAAGCGAGAATTCGTTTTACATGTAGAAATTATATACATACTTCCGTGCCTATACACACACTGAGCGCGCGCGCGCACACACACACACACACACACACACACACACACACACACACACACACACACACACACACACACACACACACACACACACACACACACACACACCTTCACCTTACAACGTAATCGTGCCTCACAGGTCTAATAGAATTCTATGACCGAGCAACACAAATTAGGCAAGAAAGAGAAGGGTGGGGGAAACTGCATTTTCTTGGACTGCCAGAAAACCTTTGACACAGTACCTCACAAAAGGCTGTTACAGAAGTTGGAGCGACAGGAGTAAAAGGAGTGCTCCAGTGGATAAGGGAGTATCTAAGCAACAGGAAACAGCGAGTAACTGTGAGGGGGGGGGGGGTGGAGGCATCGGAGTGGCGAGATGTCACCAGCGGGATTCCACAGGGCTACAAAATGATCAGGTCAACCTAAAAAAAATGTTTAACAAATGGCTGTTAGAGTTTAACTCAAGTAAGTGCAATGTAGCTAAAGTAAATGCGGAGAACAGGAGGGCATATAGGGAAAGTACCAATTGGGAGATGAAATCACTTAAGATCGGATAGAAAGATCTTTCGGTTGATATCACACCGAATTTATTTCCTGACATCAAACAAACATGAAGCCTATCAGCGGCGTATGTTTGGCTGGTCAACATAAGAACTGCCTCTACAAATTAGAGTAAGGAATCATTCAGAACCATATTTACCACATATATACCAGATCAGTCGTGGAATATGCAGTACCAGCGTGGAGTATCTAATTAAACATAAAATGAAGTTGGAGAAAGTTCATCAGACTAGTCCCAGAAGTGAAAGAAATGATTTAAGAGGAAATTCTACAGGCATTGTCTTCTCGTCACTAGAAGACTAAAAGAGTTATGAAATACATAATTACCATGTACAAAATTATCATGGAAATTCGTAGGACAGACAATGACACGATTTAGCGAGCGTGGTACTCGACCAAAGGAACACAGTTGGAAATTAGTAACAAAATGAGCCACAGAGACTAGAAATATATTTTGTAAGTGATATAGGAATTAATAAATGGAATGCAGTAATAAGTAAGGTGGTGGAGGCAGACTCCATACACAGTATCAGATATAGATATACTAGAGCCCAGTAAACGCAGGAATATGTACACCAGCTGACTGAAAACCGATAGGCTGAAGCTCAACCTATTCCCAAATTCACAACATTATACACTTGTTTAAGGTAAATATTTAGAAATATGCAAATAATTTATAAAACGTGTTGGCTTATCCGGAAAATATACCCAGCGGGATGATCCGTTAGTTCCGCCAAGGTGCCGGGGCTTCCTCCCGGGACACCATCAGCGTCGGGCCGCACCGCCGGGCGAGGTGCTTTGTACAGCTCATTACGGCAGGTGCACAGCTGAGAAGGAAATATGGGTGGAAGGTTCCGTGGAGTGTTTTATTACTTCACTCGCCCCCCCCCCTTCCCACCTCTCCACTTATACGGCTAAACGTCCTGCTAGTTAGGGATTCTTCAGTCGTTCCTCCTGTTTAGATAGTACTTACAGTAACTATGTGGACCATTGTACATATATCGACGTATTAGAAAGAAGAATATGGTACTATTAAATTTGGACAAACGGAAAAAGTTTTTGTATTTATGTTGATAAAATCTAACCTATCCTAACCATCCTAGGCCTAATACACGCTATTCAAGGTCTAATATAGTATATATATATATATATATATATATATATATATATATATATATATATATATATATATATATATATATATATATATATATACTGTACTATGCCTAAAAATAATTAAGTTCGGTTTTTAGCTGTATTTTTTCAATATAAAGTGAACGGTACTAAATTCTACTATCTAATTGTCCATTATGTCATATGTAAACAGTAGGTTGGGTTTGATTTTCTAGCATTACATAGCATGCTCTTTGTATAGTCTAGGATTACTGCATAATGATACATGCACATGTATTTAAGTATGTTAATAATGTGAAATATCTCTCTTACACACACACACACACACACACACACACACACACACACACACACACACACACACACACACACACACACACACACACACACACACACTAATATATTGTGCTTGCGAGGCAGAGCGTGCTGATAATAGCATATAATTCCCATTTGCCTTTTTGTCATAATGCTGTATTGTAGGAGCACTCGTTCTTTGTGATACAACAAATATATTGTAAATGGAGTTTTGATGATGTGAAGTGGGAATGACCGAATAGATTGGACTTTCATGGTGTGTTTCGGTCCACATCCGTACTGCATCATAATAACTCTTAAAATCCCTTTTGAACGATCATTAAGTCATTTTCCCTTCACAATGTGTCATTTCAAAGGAGAATCAGTTTTCATCAAAGTTCACTTGAGATTTACATCGTAAAATAACACGAATGGGAAAACCTAGCTTAACGAAAATGAACACGAGGAAGCTACTGTAAGAAACATATTTATTAACAATAGAGTATCAAAAATATATATTTTCGAGAACTGTAACTAGTAGCAGTTTCCTGCAGGAGATTGAGAACAATGGTGTAGTTTTTTACTGTACAGGTGTCAGGGGAAAATTATTTAACAAAGCTTTCAAACAGTAATTAAAACACAAGCATTTTCATTTAATCACTCTTGAAGAGGCATCCTCATTAGTTTACAGAACAAAAAATCACTTTGAAAACGTGTTGCATCCAGTGGTAATGTGACATTTACCAGTTTCTCATTAGATTCACATAATCATTTTAAGAGTTTTGAGTTACATGATAGCCTCGGGTTAAGACTTTCAAATGATATTTCAATGATTAATAACAATAATAGAACAACGGGATGTTAGTGGAGGGAGATGTAGACTGTATACATAGTCCCGTGATCGTATACGGGAATATGATCAATTGAATAATTTATATCTAGTATTTTGTATTTTTTCGTTATTCAATTATAAAAGTTTGAAATATATATCATGTGATAAATTGTGTAGTAGGCATAGTATGTGGCAGTGATGTATTGTGAGTGATGGGAGAAAGATAAACATTTTCAACATAGGAGGTGGAGGAGAGGAATAAAGATGACGATTCTTTGATATCCTGAGCAGCCCTGGTCATGAGTCCCCACACTGGGGCAGGTCCTTCCACTCTGAAGAATGTACACCTTCCACCCTACCCGCCCCTACAACCCTCTACGCCTCATTTTCTACATCACTTTCCCCTACTCACCTTCCTTGCCATTTTACCCATTTATTTCAAGATTATTAATGATGCGGCGAAAGACTTTTGGTTCAAATGAAAATACACTTTTATATAATTTGTCTTATATTATTCGAATTGTATGTTTAAATGTCCATGATAATGTGGTTATGTACTATTTTGGGCTAATGAGTTTCAGTTAAGAGTATGCTTGTAGGGTTTGCCCACTGAGTGTGTGTACTCGCTTAACTGTGCTGGCCGGGATTGAACTCTTTGGTCCCGTCTCTCAACCTTTAATCAACTGGTGTACAGATTTCTCAGCCTACTGGACTCAATCATATATACATTTGAAACTGTGTATGGAGTCAGCCTCCACCACATTACTGCCTAGTGCATTCCATTTATTAACTACTTTGACACTGAAAAAGTTCTTCCTAATGTCTCTGTGGCTCATTAGGGTACTCAATTTCCGTCTGTGCCCTCTTTTGTGTATTTACTATTTACTATTACTATTATATAATACTATTTACTATTTGTGTCTGCAGAATCGAACTATTAGCTCTTGGACCTTGCCTTTCTAACCAATCTATTTTTTTCTTCTATTATGTTTGCTTCGTATATTTAGTATAGTTAGACAGACAGAAAGACAGCTTTGGATAGTTTGACAGCCCCGTCGCAGCTGTTTTACTCCCAGGTACCTATTTACTACTAGGTGAACAGGTGCATCAGGGTGAAAGAAACTCGACCCATTTGTTTTCCGCCACCGCCGGGAATCGAACCCTAGCCATTGGGACTACGACCATTGGGACTCTGGAGGATAATTAGACCGCCAACAGGGTTTACTGACCAACCAGCAAGAATACTTTAGGCCTAAACATTACGGCAGGACTAAAAAGTATTCTTGAGAAGTTTCCTTAGTGAGGGCTGAAGTAAACTCGTGTATATACACCGAGGTACACTCGCGGTGTATATTATCCCCTCTTGACATCATGGGAAAATCAACATGAAGATTACTTACTAGATAAACCGAGAAAATAAGTTAACCTCAATTAATTATTGTAAAAATATGTCAAAGACTTTCTTTCGGAAAATAACTAATTTTTTCACAAAATTTTCGAATGGATAAATAAAACAAATCTCCACCAATTCGTTTTGGAATTGCACCATCACGAGTTTGTTCACAGAGAACGGTGGTTTCTCAATATCTGAGATAATCGAGGGGAGACAATAGGAAAACAGGAGGAATTGTGAATCAGAATATAGGGAGCAATTGGCCGAGGTAATATTTCAGGAATTGTGTTGACTTGTAGTGTGCGCGGCGGTCCCCTGACTGGGACGGCAGTGTTTGTTGCCATATAAAATATTACTTCTCCCGCGGAGTACAGTGTTGCACACGTGTATTGTACTTTTTGCAAGAATGGTTGCAGTGAGAACCTAACAACGTTAGAATTAGTAGCAATCTTCGTCATTGTTTGTTATTGTTCGTTAATTAACATTGCTACTTCTATTGCATGCACGCATCCTCACGCACGCGCGGACACACACACACACACACACACACACACCACACACACACACACACACACACACACAGGGGGCCAGGTAGCCTGGTGGATAGCGCGCAGGACTTGTAATTCTGTGGCGCGGGTTCGATTCCCGCACCCGGCAGAAACAAATGGGCAAAGTTTCTTTCACCCTGAATGCCCCTGTTACCTAGCAGTAAATAGGTACCTGGGAGTTAGTCAGCTGTCACGGGCTGCTTCCTGGGGTGTGTGTGTGTGTGTGTGGAAAAAAAATAGTAGTTAGTGTAGTTAGTAAACAGTTGATTGACAGTTGAGAGGCGGGCCGAAAGAGCAAAGCTCAACCCCCGTAAAAAAAAATAGAACTAAGTGAATACACACACACACGCACACACACGTTGGCCTGACGGCTGAGTGGACAGCGCTCGGTATTCGTAGTCCTAGGGTCCGGGGATCGATCCCCGGCGATGGCGGAAACAAATGGGCAGAGTTTCTTTCAACCTGATGCACCTGTTCACCTAGCAGTAAATAGGTACCTGGGAGTTAAACAGCTGCTACGCGCTGCTTCCTGTGTGTGTGTGTGTGTGTGTGTGTGGTGTGTGTGTGTGTGTGTGTGGTGTGTGTGTGTGTGTGTGTTTGCAACCAAAATAGATTGGTTAGAGAGGCGGGGTCCAAAAGCTAATAGCTCGACAAACATACCACACACGCACATTTGGACTTAAAAGCTAATGTTCCAGCTAGCAACCACTTTTAGGCGAGTACAGGTACACAAACACAAACATGGCTTCATCTAAATTTTGTGACTTGTGATTCAATGCATGTTTTCTTTTGTCACGTGTGTTTACTCTTGTAATAGCGTTTGCTTGTCGGGGAATTTAGTGGACGCTGCTTGCAGATACGGACGCTTTGTTTGAAAATGTTTTGTAAAGTGATGACAGTACTGTTTGTGTCGCGTGTGCGGATATGGGTGTGTATATGTATAGGAGTGTATGTATGTGTGGGTGTGTATGTGGGTGAGCGATGTAAGGGCCATGTTGACCAGATCACACACTAGAAGGTGAAGTTACGACGACGATTCGGTGTCCATTCTCACAATCGACATGAGAATGGTCCAGGACGGACCGAAACATTGTCGTCCCTTCACCTTCTAGTGTGTGGTCTGGTCAACATACTTCAGCCACATTATTGTGACTCATCGGCTGCCGATGTAAGGGTCAGTTCTATAAAGTGAACTGTGACAAACAATTATGAGGACTGTTACTACTTCTAACGTTACTCGGCTTACATATCTTTTTTCTGTCAGAAATATTGGCTTAAACAAATAATAAATTCGCTTTCGTAACAGTTAAATAACTATTATAGTACAACGACATTTTAGCAGCACGCGTGATATTTTGGCTTAAACGTAACAAATTACTGGAAATCATAATTGAGTTACATATCATTAACATTGGCAGAAATTAAGGTAAACACGTTAGATTTATACATTTAATGCATTCATTAATTAGTAAACACATTATTTTGATGTAATTCCTTCATATGAATAATTTTCAAGAATCTATTGGCCATCCATGTGCTGGTATTGACAGGAGAGGTCAGCTCTCTCCCAGTTTTGCCAGGAGAGATCAGATCTCTAGTGTTGCCAGTGAAGATGTTATTAAACCAATACAAAACTAAAGCCAATCAATCCCCAGATTCTGACGATGTATTTTCTAAGAGGATGGTGGAATATAAATTCAGAACCGGTAGCAATACAATTATTTTGTTAGCTTATTCATTACCTTACCCATGTGAGACCCCATTTCATGTTATATCTTTTTTCTGTCAGAAATATTGGCTTAAACAAATAATAAATAATTTAGCACTGTAGTATAGAATGGGTGTAAATTATCTTGAGGGTAAAAAAGAACATATCAAAAAATTAATCCCAGGCATTAGAAACCTACTTTATGGTGAGGACTACACCATTCATTCTCAGGAAATGTGTATAGCGACAGGAGGACATGATCGTAGTTTAGAAATGAATGAAAGGTTTTAGAAAGAGGATCCAAATAGAGTTCTAAAGATATCAGCAATAGTTTAAGACAATTATAAATTAAAATTTCAGCAGAAGTTTAGATTTAGAAAAAAATAAGATAGGCAAACAGTGGTAATATGGATTTGCTGCGTGGAGCGCGTTACCAAGTAGCAACACTGAAGAGACCTCAGTGGAAGATTTTATTGCTAAAGTAGATAACTGCATGAGTGAGAGACTTTGATATGCAGAGTGGCTACCTTTCATGGGTTAATGTCTTGTGCACATTGAGTTATTTTGTAATTATTACACTGTCAAATAATTACAATAATATATGCACAATAACTTATGCAGCATCAACATCAGTCAACTTAACATCCACACATATATGAAACAATCACCTTCGCGTTCGCAATCATCACTTACTTCTGTAAGACGAGCAGCGACATGGTTAACATCAGCACCCACACACACACAAATCAGCACCCACACACACAATTTAAGCGCAGCTTAGGCCACACCATCGTTCACAAAGGGTTGTGCATGGGTGATAGCAACATGCACAGCACCAACAAGGTGATCACAACAGTAAGAGTATAAACAGCAACACAGACTCCCCTCCCCGCACCAGACTAACACTGGAAGCGTCCAAGCCTCCCCATAATTCCCAATTCACCTTTCCCCAATTTAACCCAATTTCGTTCATTCCCTGTCCCTTCGCCCCCTCATTGTATTATTCATTTTCTACTCCCCATACTCGCATTATACATCCTCGACTGAATCATGAATACGATTTAGTTCTTATGATAAGCAGGGTGGTAATTCCAGAAATTAGGTATGTTTAAAGCTTGACTTTTTGGTCCTGAATATGTAACGTACAGTTGTTATTATAGAGAAAATGTAAGTTAGAATTTTATAATATATTTTCAGTATAACTTATAATTTCATTATGTATGTAAAATATAAATTAGAATAGGATTATGCCTAAATGTAATCAGAATTTTATTCAGTGGTGCTTATAGAAGGGTGACTGGGTTTGTGCGAGGATTACTCCCTGGAGCAAGGAGCGAAATATTACTGAAACAGA
>WNGS01066681.1:4306410-4322198 GCA_020271785.1 Procambarus virginalis | reverse complement strand
TCTCTCTCTCTCTCTCTCTCTCTCTCTCTCTCTCTCTCTCTCTCTCTCTCTCTCTCTCTCTCTCTCTCCTCTCTCTCGCTCTCTCTCTCTCTCTTCTCTCTCATTTTCTTTTTATCTCTGTGCAAATTGCTCCATACTTTTCGCAGTCTAATGGCTTTCAATCTGCGTTCACACTTTGGGTGTCGTTACTAATGAGGATATCAAACTTTCCTTCAACAGAGACTGACCCAGCTGTAAGATATATTGCTGATGGCTCAAAGAGGTCACACAGAATAAAGAAAGATTTTCAGAATAGTATATATCAAATTTTTGGCTCATATATTACTAGTCCAGTGAACACGCATGAAATTTTCTCTTTATTTTTCTGAATTTTAAAGATTCTGCTGAAGCAAAATCTGAGAGAGAATGGGGTCTGGAAGAGAGGGAACAATCAGGGGAAAGCGCCAAGCCATTACGACTATATAGCACTGGGAAGGGGGGGTCAGGATAAGGATTTGGGATGGGACGGGGGGAAGGAATGGTGCCCAACCACTTGGATAGTCGGGGATTGAACGCCGACCTGCATGAAGCGAGACCGTCGCTCTACCGTCCAGCCTAAGTGGTTGGGGTGGGGGGGGGGGAGAAGTGATTAGGAGAAGAGGGAGAGTATATGTAATTACCTAAGTATAGTTACATAATAAGAGTATTCACTCTTAGTGCTCCGAATTAACTATAATCACAGGCATATACAATGTTAAAGCTTCCAACGTTTTGGCCAACAACGCCCTCTCAATCTGCTTATTCCATCCGTCTACCACTCTGGAATTTAAGTCTTCGTAATTTGAGCCTATGACATTTGCTCTCCATGTGTGAGCTTCGAAAATTCATCTTTATCAATTTGGTCTATTATTTTTATAATTTTCATAGGCGTATGTAACTAAAAGACTGTGTAGAAATATACAAATTATTTTTTAATTGTATAGCACCTTCAGTATTAAACACAAAAATGATAAATTTACGATAAAGTTAAAAAAACATAGTATCTGATGTTTAAAAAAGAGGGAGGGGGGGGCCACATCCTGCACAGGAAGAAATGTTCTTCAGATGGGGGTGAACCTCCAAATTGACCTTCATCACACGAGCTGCCGTTTTTCCTTGATTGGATCACTTCGGGATTTTCCTTTTCTCTGCTAAGGTTTCCGTAAAATGAATTTGGACTCTTCACTGTCCCTGTCACCAAATTGAAATAATTGAGTTTTCTATTAGAAACTTGCCCATTAAGGCGTGATCTTCGCATTTTGCCATCCTTCGCCAATGTCAATAATCTTCGTCCAGACTGATCACTACCCATTCTCTTATAGACTAACACGCTTGACTGTAAAAACCTCACGAAACAATGTAGAGATTATTTGTACCGATTCCGCAACATTACACTCAGCAGTTTTGTTTAGACATTTCTGAAATAACAAAATACAAATTTATTTCACCTTAACCAGTGAAATCGATGAAGGTTATGTGAGTAATCCTTCTTGAACGATATCTGACGCTTCTTGTGAGGGTGGGGGTCACTGAGGGATGGGCGGAGCGCTCTGCGTCGCCTTGACAGCCGCTCCTGATTTCGGAACAAACATTGATGCATCTCGGACGTCGGGGGGATATTACTGGTCGTGGCCCGAATGCTTCTACCCATTCTCCCAAATTTGATTCTGATACAATCTTTGATGTGTTCTATTACTGGCCAACGTATCCATGATTGCAAATTCACAATGATGGCATTATAAAAAATTAGTGCAAAAACATTTGTAAGACTCTATTCATAACCGAATACAATAAAAACGAAGGAATTTGATTTTAATTAAATAAAAGAGACTCATGATTGACACGACCATAAAATGTTAACTGTTAGTCATAGTTCATCATTCTGTTCTTTCGAGAATATTAAAAGGCAATAACAATTATACTTTTATAATTTTATGACTTAAGATATCCAGGACGTCATTTAAACTCAACTACCGCCAAAAACAACTGAAATCGATAACTGCAGAATCAGTTCAGATGATTCCCAGTTCAGATTTAGCGGAGGTAAACAAACTGTTGGTTGAAACTGTAGCTAACTGTAAACGATTTAGAATTCTCCCTTCGCTCACTGTCTACAATTAACCGTCCACAGCTTCCACCCCGTCTTCCCCCGTCCCTCTTCTTCCACCCCGTCTTCCCCCGTCCCTCTTCCTCCACCCCGTCTTCCCCCGCCCCTCTTCTTCCACCCCGTCTTCCCCCGCCCCTCTTCCTCCACCCCGTCTTCCCCCGCCCCTCTTCCTCCACCCCGTCTTCCCCCGTCCCTCTTCCTCCACCCCGTCTTCCCCTGCCCCTCTTCCTCCACCCCGTCTTCCCCCGTCCCTCTTCCTCCACCCCGTCTTCCCCCGCCCCTCTTCCTCCACCCCGTCTTCCCCCGTCCCTCTTCCTCCACCCCGTCTTCCCCTGCCCCTCTTCTTCCACCCCGTCTTCCCCCGTCCCTCTTCCTCCACCCCGTCTTCCCCCGCCCCTTTCTTCAACATCCTTCACAACCATTAGCTTTCTTGTTCTAGACAAATAAACTTGGCTGCCGTTATTCTTTGTTAAACATATAAAGGTAGTTCTGAACACCCTAACGTTCCTCTTGCCACCTCACATACCTATAATGTTGCTGTATAAATAAGTAGTCAACACGTTTTCATGTAACCATCAAATTCTAAACACATTAAATGCTATCAAAGTAATTATGTAATGGTTAAAACATCTTATCACTATTCTTTAACGAAAACTTTTTGAACCTCTTCACTACGGTAACACTAAAATCAGGGATAAAATTTTCTTTCACACACAAACAGTATATATGTTGTACCTAGTAGCCAGAACGTCGTACTTAGCCAACTATGCAAGGCCCGATTTGCCTAATAAGCCAATTTTTCCTGAATTTATATTTTTTTCAAATTTTTTCTTATGAAATCATAAATCTGTCCATTTCATTTCGTATACGTTAATTTGTTTAAATTTGAGTTAAAACTAACGTACATATATGACCAAACCTAACCAACCCTACATAACCTAACCTAAACTATCTTAACCTAACCTAAACTAACACAGCTAAGTCAATAAATTATGGTTTTAATATAAAATAATAATAATAATTCAAATAAACTATTTGGAAAAAATTTATTGAAAATAAAGAAAATCACTCGGCCTATTAGGCAAATCGGGGCTTGCATAGTAGGCGAGAAGTGCGTTCTGGCTACTAGGTACGACATATATATATATATATATATATATATATATATATATATATATATATATATATATATATATATATATATATATATATCTATATATATATATCTATATATATATATATATATATATATATATATATATATATATATATATATATATATATATATATGGGGTACCACCACTGGTTGCGTTTGTAGGGACCCTCAGCCTCGAAGAAGACGATATGCAGTATTCGGGGGGGGGGGGAGGGCCTAGTGGGGCACCCGAATACACTCACATATTGTCATATCCTACCACCTATATATATTATGTATTTTATCATTTTATTTTATTTATATCTTCATTGCACAAAATGGGTTACAACATTGGTTACATGTAAGGTACACGGCTGGTTATCACAGGTTGTCGAGCTCCTCCAGCTCCTCAGACGGCGGGCAGGAACCATGGATGCAGTGTGCGTTTCCTCTCTGGATCGCCACACTAAGGCGCTGAAAGAGGAAACTGGCGGCTCAAGGGTCTCTTGTTGTTTCAATTATCTTGGAATCCAGCTCCTTCAAAAAACTAGCAGCACTTTTACCTCAGGCACCAAGTGTCTCTGAAGCAATGGGGACAAAATTGTAGTGGTGACCAAGATCTCTGTATTTAGCAGACTTGGCTGCTTCCCAATGGGTGGCAGCGCCGCCTGGATGTGCAACATTGAAGTCAACATAGGAGTTGGCTAAAGTTGTATGTGTGTGTGTATGTGTGCGAGTGTGTGTGTGTGTTTGTGTGTGACATGCAAAACTTTATATGAATATAGGTCCCTGTGGCGTAGTGGTAAGACGTTCGCCTGGCGTTTCGGGAACGCTTTGTCCTCGGTTCGTATCATGGCCAGGGAGGATAGGATTTACTGGGTCAATCCTAAACTGTAGCCTCTGTTTACCAAACAGTAAAATGGGTTCCTGGTTGTTAAATGGTTTTTCGGGTCGTATTCCGGAGAACATAAGCTTAAGGACCTGCCCGAAACGTTATGCCTGAACAAATCCACAAGGGCCGTGACGAGGATTCGAACCTACGTCTGTGAGCATCGTCTGGTAAGGCAGCGTCTGGGATCCTCATAGACGTAGGTTCGAATCCTCATCACGGCCCTTGTGAATTTGTTCATTGATGCATCACGTTAGTGTGATCTCTGTGTGTAGTGTAGTGTAGCGTTATGCGTGCTAGTGGCTGTACAAGAATATAAGAACTCCTGTATATATATATATATATATATATATATATATATATATATATATATATATATATATATATATATATATATATATATTTTTTTTTTTTTTTAAATATGGAAGGGAGTACCACCTCTGGCTGGAAGAAGGGGGACCCATAGCCTCGGAGGAAATCACACATAACGCATTGGAGGGAATGTAGGTCCCCTCCAATACAGTTTCTGTGTGCTTTTCTCCTACCACCCCCTTCCTTTTTTTTTTCTTATGCTTTATTGTGTATTTAAAGGTTACAAAACATACAAGACAAATGCCTAAAGGTTATGGATCTCTTGAAGCTCCTCCGCTTCCTCCAATATATATATATATATATATATATATATATATATATATATATATATATATATATATATATATATATATATATATATATATATATATATATGAGTAAACATGTTTATATTTCACAAGTCACAAGTCGATGACACTCGCTGCACAATAACAAATTAAGGTAATTATCAGAAGACTGTGCTGTGCTACAACACAAGGAAGGAATATGAGGAGAGTGAAGTAAATGTTCTCAACATCTTGCAGCATCGGAGATGGAACCCCGACCTTCGTTGTACTCACCAATCCAAGTAGATGGACACACATTCAATAGAATTAATATATACATGAGGATCTCACAAATACAAGACGAGATAACACAATATGATCTCACCAAATACAAGAGGATCTAACATTATACAAGAGGATCTAACATTACAAGAGGATCTAACATTATACAAGAGAATCTCACCAAATACAAGAGGATCAAACATTATACAAGAGGATCTAACATTATACAAGAGAATCTCACCAAATACAAGAGGATCTAACATTATACAAGAGAATCTCACCAAATACAAGAGGATCTAACATTATATAAGAGGATCTAACATTATACAAGAGAATCTCACCAAATACAAGAGGATCTAACATTATACAAGAGAATCTCACCAAATACAAGAGGATCTCACCACTCCTATTTCTTCTGTGTGCTCCCCATTTACCTACAAAGTAACTTTCACTGTTATTTGCTCCTGGCTTTGCATACATATCACCCAGCACGGCAGGACTCTCCCCCTCCTCTAGTTCTCCTATATTGCTTCTAAAGTTTCTCCTCACCTATTTCCATGACAATTTTCTGATTTTCAATGACTGAATACTTGATGTTTACAATGAAAAATGCTGTAAAACTGGGACTGTCAATACAAATAAGGGTATTGGACAAAACGATAGCAATGAAAGAAAATAGTTTCTTTTCAAGATGCCCCCATCCTTCCCTTACAGCCACCACTGCTGTAAATCCAGTGATCCACTGCTGTAAAATACATGAATCTGAAACTGATTAATGGAGTGAAAAAGACACTTTTGTATTTCAAATTTGTGGTTATTAGTTTGACTTTTATATTTAAAAAATTGAATCTATGACTATTCCAAGATTCTCCATGACCTATTCGAATCCTTTGTGTACACCATTTTTCTTCACGTTTTCCCGTCGTGGATGAATAGTATACACTTGTATATATATAATGCACTCACACTTGCCTGCTTGTGAAAATACAGTACCTAAAATGACTCAGGATGTTCAGTAAATTTAACGAGAAATAATGAACGAGGAAACCGCTTCTCTAGAAACTCTAAATTCAGCTGTTAATCAAGACTTTAAATTCATATATTATTAATTTTGGTTCAGGAATGTAACGACCTTATCGCCCAACACTGTTCTCACCTAGTTGCATGGTACTAAACTGTAACGTGTATGGTACTAACTGTACCACTGTACGGTATTGCACTAACTGTACCACTGTACGGTATTGTACTAACTGTACCACTATCAGCGTTTTATCCCTTGCTATAGAGGTAGGAAGATTGAGTAAGTAACTCATCTCCTTAACCTTCTCCACACGAAGGGCAAAATCGGCATCGAATGTAGGACATGTTTCTGGCCGGGCGCAATAAAGCAGAGGAAAGCTTGAATTATTGTGTGGAATGTGACGAAAGCAAATAAAAAAACTGAGAACAGAAATGGCTAAAGTGTTTAGGAAGTGAAGGATTGAGGTGGAAACGTTATGCAACACTAAGCTTAGAGGAAGTGAGAATAAGAATTGAAGGGGGTAAGGATTATAAGAGCAAGAGTGAAAAGGAATGAGAGGGGAAAGAGAAGAGACGCCTTTTAATAAATAAAGATAAACGGGCAGTGAATGATTTTCATAGTGCAGATTAAGAGGACTGTGTGTGAAATTTATGTTTTAAAGATATTAAAGTAATTTATTTCAAAAGCTTTGTATGATGTCAAGAGTGAATTTTAAAAATACAGTTTTAAGGGGAGTTTAAGGAAGTTAGAGAATCATCATAATGTAATGGTGCGCTACGGGTTAATTATAATTGTTCCAACTGAAAGACATTAGTAATAAAAGAAGGTTAGGTACTACTAAGACATACTATATGTACATGTATATCCATAAGGAGACATCTTGGAGCAAGAAAATTAGACGTATACAGAAAATGTTTAATTAGAAATGTTAAGCTAGCGTGTGGCGCTTCACAACTGATAGAAGAATGAGGGGAAGTGGCAAGAACAGGTGCAAACTGAGGGTGAAAAAAAAGATAAGGAGAGAGTAAGATTGAAGTAAAATATGTATATGAAAATAATAAATATGGAGACAAAATGGAGTGTGAATGATGAGCTCGGACAAAAAGAGAATCCAAACTTTACATAAAATGTTAACTTATTTTTTCGGAAGATGTAAGAACGTGTAATATGGAGACTTATGAAAAAGTAATTGTAATACTGAAGACATATAGTACATAGGAAAATGTTTACTGGTGGACAAGAAATTTAAAGTAGGTGGAGAGAGTACTCTGATAGTCTAATGTAACAGATGAAACAAGTGAGAAGTGTGCAAGGTTGAGTGCCAGAGATTATTACCAGCGAAGAGATAAGCTCCTCAGTGCACTAGCAGAAATCTGGTAAGTGCAGGTATTATTATGTAAATGGAGAAATTGTTAAATACGCAGTTCTGAGAAAGGAATGAAATAGGTGTAGAAAATTTGGATGAAAGCATGAAAAATTGTACTATATAGATGATTACAGAAAAGCTCTGACTGTAGCTTTATATAAAAATAGAGGTGAACGTAGTGAGTGTAAGAACTATACAGTACAGGCATTAGTCAACTAAGTGTAGTGGGGCAAACGTATGGCAGAATAACAAAAAAATAGGTTTGAGTAGGGAAGATAACTAAGAAATTAGTAATGAAAATGATGGGTTTTATTACAGTGGAAGTTCCTGGATCAGATATTTGTTAAAACAATAAAGAATTGCTAGATATGACAAGAACAAAAAGTAAACTTTTACTGCACAAAACAACTGATTGCAGGTAAGGCGGAGGTCGGGAGCTACCCCTCCACCCTGCAAGAAAACATTTAGGTAAGCACTTAACACGACAAGTACATTCCTCACCGTTAACACAGCTTGACAAAAGTTAGAGCCAAGTTTATGAGAGTCGTCGCAAGTTCGACTAACCAGCAATAAACTTTGTGAATTTCTCTACAAAGTAAATCACAAAGAGGAGTCGATAAGAACATTACTGCCACTCTCAGTTAAGGAAGCGGTGTGTGTGTTCACCTCTGAATTGAAATATATAAATTTATCAAATTATGAGAAAACTATTTTTATTATAATGTTTATATCTTCATATCTGTGTATGGCGCACGTATACGGTGTCAGTAGAGGCGTGTGTACGGCATACATACATATATCAGTAGTGGCGCGTGAATAGCATAAGTATAATATCAGTAGTGTATACGTTGTGTGTGTGTGTGTGTGTGTGTGTGTGTGTGTGTATTTACTATTTGTTTACTATATGTATTTGGAGATATATTTGTATCTCCAGAATCGAGCTATTAGCTCTTGGATCCCGCCTTTCTAAACAATCTATTTTTCCTCTATTATGTAAACATATTCTCTAAAACACGTGCACATACACATCCCCAGGAAGCAGTCCGTAGCAGCTGTTTAACTCCCAGGTACCTATTTACTGTTAGGTTTACAGGTGAATCAGGGTGAAAGAAACTCTGCCTATTTGTTTCTGCTTCTGCCGGGGATCGAACCAGGCCCTTAGGAGTAAGGACCCCAGAGCGCTGTCCACTCAGCCGCGAGGCCCCGTGGACCATACCTAGTGTATGTGTACTTACCTAATTGTACTCACCTAATTGTACTTGCGGGGGTTGAGCTCTGGCTCTTTGGTCCCGTCTCTCAACTGTCAATCAACTAATGTACAGTTCCTGAGCCTACTGGGCTCTATCATATCTACACTTGAAGCTGTGTATGGAGTCAGCCTCCACCACATCACTTCCTAATACATTCCATTTGCCTACTATTCTGACATAGAAATATTTCTTTCTAACATCTCTATGACTCATTTGGGCGCTCAATTTCCACTTGTGTCCCCTAGTGCGTGTGCCCCTTGTGGTAAAGTCTGTCTTTATCTACCCTATCAATTCCTCTGAGAACCTTGTATGTGGTGATCATGTCCCCTCTAACTCTTCTGTTTCCAAATGTCCCCTCTAACTCTTCTGTCTCCCAGTGACGTGAAGTTTAATTCCCGTAGTCTCTCCTCGTAGCTCATACCCCTCAGCTCGGGTACTAGTCTGGTGGCAAACCTTTGAACCTTTTCCAGTTTAGTCTTATGCTTGACTAGATATGGACTCCATGCTGGAGCCGCATACTCCAGGATTGGTCTGACATATGTGGTATACAATGTTCTGAAGGATTCCTTACACAAGTTGTGTGTTGTGTGTGTTGTGGTGTGTGTGTGTGTGTGTGTTGTGTGTGTGTGTGTTGTGTGTGTGGTGTGTGTGTGTGTACTCACCTATTTGTACTCACCTATTTGTGCTTGCGGGGGTTGAGCTTTGGCTCTTTGGTCCCGCCTCTCAACTGTCAATCAACCGGTGTGTGTGTGTGTGTGTGTGTGTGTGTGTGTGTGTGGGTCTGTGTGTGTGTGTGTGTGTGTGTGTGTGTGTGTGTGTTTGTGTGTGTGTGTGTGTGTGTGTGTGTGTGTGTGTGTGTGTGTGTGTGTGTGTGCGTGCGCGCGCGCGAGTGTGTACCCGTGCGCCCGTCCAGTAAAGGAAGAACTGTGTCAGCGACTTTATACTACTCCTTGACATGAATGGCTGGAGTTCTCACCGGGTGTGGAGTGTGGCAAATGTTTTATTACGGCTGACCGTGGCATCGCGTCGCTGTGTCTGCCCGAGCGGCAAGTAATATACACATTAATGCCCGGAGCCTGGTATGTTGGGCGTAGTGTGAGCTTGGCCGTAGAGTCTACGTTCCTCAGGGTACGCACCCACATAAGTGGGAGTAATGTACGTACAGGTGTGTGTGTGTGTGTACGTACAGGCAACCATGATGGTTCACACGACTCTTGGGCCACACAACCATGATAACTTGGTGATAATAAATCCAAGAGAACAAGAGATAATCATCTTCAATTAACACACTGACCATCTTACATGTATCCCAGTAGTGAAAACAAGTGTATTGAGTATTCTTAATTTATTCAGCTGTTCCTTTTGAACAGGAGGCGACAAAAGTGGACTTGATCTACCTTCATGTAAGTCATGGATATTGTTGCTTTGCAATAATATGTACATTAAATACATTCTTCACTACATCTAAACAAATAGCATCATTGACGGAAAATATCCGAAGGGATTAAAAACTGAAGACAAAATACTGTGTTTTCATCTGCGGCTGTATGTTGCAGTCGGATGGCAGCGGTAGGTTCATGATATATAATTTACGTATACAAGGGGCAACAGCTTCAACCTCAGCAAGGCACAATGTAGTTTTTTACCCATAGGGTTATAAACCTATGAAACCCAGATAGAATAATTCTCAGGAACAATGAGGGGGACCTTTGATATGCTTCCCTTAATACCTTTGGATGGGATATATTCCCCTTGTCGCTTGACTGCAGGTGTAACACCATCCAAGAGCAGAGACCAGTCACCGGCTTCATGTCCCCGTCGAGACTACTAGAGATAGTGGCCCTCAGGTAAATTCAAGTATCATATAACTCTATTCTGGCAACTTCTCGCAATATACTGCGCCCTGGCGTTGCCACTGTTTTTTCCCTATGAAGTGTCAAGTAACCTACCTCACTCCCTCACTTCCATAAGACACGCACACTAAGCACCTCGTTAAATTCGAAACCCAAGGAGAGAAGTATGAAAAATGGAAGAGGAAGTGTTGCACGCGGCACTAGTTGACGGCGCTGAGCTTCCAGTTCATCAACACCACCACACACTCCACTGCCCCCAACTCCGCTACCATGGCCCGGCACGTCACTGTGGGGGAATTTATCGAAAAATCCCACCTGATGCCAGATTTCTTGAGTTTGTGATTTTATTTAGGTGATCCTAAGAGAGAAACTTGCGCAGAAGAAAGACTTGTGAATATTTACTTAAGCACAACCACGTGAATGAGTGAATTATACCGAGGCTGT
The DNA here is from genome assembly GCA_020271785.1 of Procambarus virginalis. Lineage (NCBI taxonomy): Eukaryota > Metazoa > Arthropoda > Malacostraca > Decapoda > Cambaridae > Procambarus > Procambarus virginalis. The sequence goes on along the minus strand of WNGS01066681.1, from coordinate 4,311,195 downwards.
AATCGAGATAAGCAACTGTGAAGGAGAGGAGTTTCACTGACGGGGAGGGGGCTGTTTATGAGTATTTATGAAAGGGAAGGAGATGTACTTTAAGAGGGAGAAAAAGAGGCCGTAGTTCGGGAAAGATCTGGATTGGTGGGTTATATAGGAGAGGGCAAAGTTTCTGGTAAAGAGAAGAAACTTTGGAAAAGGTTAGAAGTCTTGGTAAAGAAAAGAAGCATCTTATAGGTGAATGGTCACTGATAAGTGAGAGGAGCCATGATACTAAGGCTTGTACCAAGGTTTTACTCAGTGATTTACACCATCTGGTGTGTCAAGAATATAATGAGGTACATATTATGTATTATGTACAGACAATCATTAACACTTAAGTGTTAAGTGTTGAGATGCAACAACGTTCTTCACAGAGTCGTCTAGTTAGCGATTAACAATTATTATAATTTATCTAAAGGTTTATCATTATTACTGCCAGTTGCCTGCTTCTTACCTTTTTAATATATAAAAAGGCTCAACTCACGCAGATGTTTGGTCTTTCTTTTAATTTTGACCAATATTTTTCAACTGATCTGCTTCCCATAATCCTTGGTGTGGGATAACATGGTCCCCCGGTCGCTTGACTGCAGGTGTAACCCCATCCAAGAGCAGAATGATGTGCTCCCCATGAATTAAACAAGCTACATGTTTATAAGTTAAGACAGGCCTTGTGATTTTAATCTCATGCAGTGACATTTAATGTGACTTGCTACCTAATACTATCGTCCTGGTTGTCTTTTTATCCAATCACGAACTCTTTTGCTTGGTTTGCCGAGCAACAGTTTCGGCCAACTTTGAGGGCTTGGCAGGAAGCTAAACTCAGAAAAGTTGTCCCAGAAGGAGTCTTATATGTAGTGATGTGACTGAATAGCAATTAACTGTTATATATTGTCAGATTAATTATTAATCTGACAATATATAATTCAGAATTAGTTTTATTTGTCAAGTGAGATAGATGAGCACTCATTATTAAATTCCTCTATTTGACAGGAGTTATTCAAATAATCCGAAAGTTTTCACTGTGATCCACCCTGACAGCAGGTAATTACTGAAGTTACTTGCCCACGGGCTTGACACGAAACAGGATTACAAAGCATTATAAAGGACTCAAATACCAGGACATCTAATGGGTCACAATAGTTACCTGTTTATAGTCATTTTTATCTCTTCCGACACATCTCTACAAATTTATTGATTGGAAGCAAGTCATTCAATAAATTTTGAGTAGTATGTTAACTGATAATTTATTCACGTGTTTCCCAGTCATGCTGTTAATTATATACAGTAAAGTATGCTAGACTTCTTGCTATACTTAACTTCATTACGACATTTCTGGCTAGCTTCCTATTCGGAAAAATGCTCCTTTTATACACACACATGTCCCTGAGTATTTGACGCCTCTTTAACCATTGAAGATAATTTTTTAGGTATTTCCTCATAGGTCTTGTTCCTCAAATTTGCTCTGGTTTTTGTTATGCTTTTCTGAGCTCGCATAAGTCTCCCTATATCTTAGAAACAGTTTGGCGGCTACACTTACACAGCGTAGACCAGTGATGTGAAGTCTGCCTGTGGTTAATGTCGCCCTGTATTAAAAAAAAATTGTAAAGAACCAAGAATTGTTTGCTTGCAGCTATACTGTGGTTGGGGCGTTTGAGGTCATTACTCATTGTAACTCCCACTATTTCTCAACTCTTTAAGTTACTTCTACTCCTCTTTTAAATATAATAATTTATACTTGCTGTATAAATTCATTTGACATATTTTAGTCCATTCTGTTAATTACTCCCAGGTGTTAAGAATATCTCTGCAGCCTACTTCTATAAGCAGCGTGTCCTAGTTTGGGAAATGTGCATATGCAACCCACCTTTAGGCCATTTATGTACCTGACAACAACAGTTGCCCGAGAAATGATCAATGTGCTGTGGCGCTTCCAACATTTATCCATTCTGATGTTTCTCTATTTAATGCAACTCTGTTCCCTGTTATTACGGTGTGTTTACCCAAGAGTCCGACCCGACCTTACCCAAGAGCCCGACCCGACCTAACCCATGAGCCCGACCCGACCTTACCCAAGAGCCCGACCCGACCTAACCCATGAGCCCGACCCGACCTTACCCAAGAGTCCTACCCGACCTAACCCATGAGCCCGACCCGACCTTACCCAAGAGCCCGACCTTACCCGAAACTGTCGAATATCGTTATCCTACATTTAACAGCAGCTATTTTTCTTTAGCAGAAGACAGTTCATTTCAGGTGCACACAGAAGTACGTCACATGTTAATTAATTAAAGAACTTAACCGATGTGCCAAAATATTTCTTACCCCTTCATAAGCGTACGGGCGTTTAGCCTCATGGATGAAACAGTTTAGATATATTTTATCTTACTTTACAATATTTTTGAAAATCCGGGATGAGGAAAGTTGAGTGCGCGTGTGAGTGGCAGTGCATTAGTGGCGTCGTCACCTGGGAGGACGAGCAGGAAGGAATAATGGTGGAGGAACACCAGGGGATCAGCCCTCTCCTTCCGGGCCACCAAATAACAAAATCCTCTTATAAACTTGAACATTTTGCTGTATAACAAGATTATCGTATTCCTCACAGGGCAGCTAAGGAAGTATGTAAATAAAGAAGGGAAACCGTTAATTGTCACCAAAGGACTTTGTATGTATATTTATACATGTATATAGTTTGTTATACTCAACAAGTTGTACTTGCGGGGAATGAGCTACGGCTCACAACCCTTGATCAACAAGTGTGCAGGATGCACAACCCATTGGACTGCTATATCCACATTTGTGTATCTGAATGTATGTATACATGCATTATTTATGTGAATATGCATCAACGTATGTACATATACATGTACTGTATATATATATATATATATATATATATATATATATATATATATATATATATATATATATATATATGTATGTATGTAAAACACCAAAAATAAATCCCCTTTAGTAAGAAGAGTGTGTATTGAGTCAGTGCCAAATAGAGAGAGAGAGAACAAAGTCGGAATAAAGTGGAAGCTGTCATTTCAAACCAGAGAGAATCGTCATCGTTGACAGGATAAACTCGACCTAGCCATTATAGCCGCAAGGATTTGAGGAAGTCGTTTTGGAGATAGAGGAAAGTCATTTCAACCATCACAACGTGGACGTCGGCCATTCATATGTCCGCACGGCGATACATCAAGGAGGATCAATAAGTGATTTGCATACATGGTGCTGGTCAGTCAAGATATGCAAACACCGCACCTGATCGAAGGTGGTATAGGTTTTAATTGGTTCCATAGCTCCGTTCGTTATGCTTCTCACTTCACCATTCGACGCTGATGGTTGAGCGTGGACAGTCGCTAAAGGGAAGAGATCAAGAAAAGGAGCTACTTCATGCTTATCACTCTTACCACTAGCACCGCAAGTCGCAATTAGAGGATAACGATCCAACAGTGACTGAACACAGTTATTGCGCAGAACACTCGAAAGTGTGAACTAACATTAGACTGGGCCGGCACAGTTGGCACTCAGCCTGTAACAATATTTGCCTTTGCATAACCACTGTTTGCGCGGTTCCCTAAATGAATTTCACTGGGGCCAAATCTATTCAACTCCGGCCTATCGTCAACTCTCACGCAGACCGATCAAACAGCCCATGTGGATGGAAAATTGAATAATATTGACAAAGGATTCTCCCTGAGTGTACTATCCAACAAGGGCAATTCACTTTCTCAATTGCCTGGTTGTGAAGCTGACTCAAGACATATATATATATATATCTATATATAATATATATATATATATATATAACTGAAAACTCACACCCCAGAAGTGACTCGAACCCATACTCCCAGGAGCAAAGCAACTGGTAACTACAGGGCGCCTTAATCCGCTTGACCATCACGACCGGACATAAGGAAGTGATAGCCTGAGCTATATGAACCACTTCCCCGCCGGCACCTGGATGGTTATCTTGGGCATAGCATTTTATCAAATCACCTCATTTTTTGGGGCAACACGTGAGGAACACAAATGCAAACAAGCCTGAATGGTCCCCAGAACTAGATACAACTGAAAACTCACACCCCAGAAGTGACTCGAACCCATACTCCCAGGAGCAACGCAACTGGTAACTACAGGGCGCCTTAATCCGCTTGACCATCACGACCGGACATAAGGAAGTGATAGCCTGAGCTATATGAACCACTTCCCCGCCGGCACCTGGATGGTTATCTTGGGCATAGCATTTTATCAATCACCTCATTTTTGGGGCAACACGTGAGGAACACAAATGCAAAAAAGCCTGAATGGTCCCCAGGACTAGATACAACTGAAAACTCACACCCCAGAAGTGACTCGAACCCATACTCCCAGGAGCAACGCAACTGGTAACTACAGGGGCCTTAATCGCTTGACCATCACGACCGGACATAAGGAAGTGATAGCCTGAGCTATATGAACCACTTCCCCGCCGGCACCTGGATGGTTATCTTGGGCATAGCATTTTATCAAATCACCTCATTTTTTGGGGCAACACGTGAGGAACACAAATGCAAACAAGCCTGAATGGTCCCCAGACTAGATACAACTGAAAACTCACACCCCAGAAGTGACTCGAACCATACTCCCAGGAGCAAGCAACTGGTACTAAGGGCGCCCTTAATCCGCTTGACCATCACGACCGGACATAAGGAAGTGATAGCCTGAGCTATATGAACCACTTCCCCGCCGGCACCTGGTTATCTT
>WNGS01066681.1:4292826-4305410 GCA_020271785.1 Procambarus virginalis | reverse complement strand
GGAAGAGAGTACCACCTCTGGCTGGAGGAAGGGAGCCTTTAGCCTCGGAGGAAAGCACATATAACGCATTAGAAGGCATGTTTAGGTCCCTCCAATGCAGTTTCTATGTTCTTTACTCCTACCACCCACATTCTATTTTGTTATGTTGTGCTTTAATATATTTAAAGATTACAAGGTGTACAGTGGTTGATACAATGAGTGTTTAAAGGTTATGGATCTCTTGGCTCTCCTCCGCTTCCAGACAGGAACCGTAGCAGGCGTTTTCCCTCTGGATCGCCACACTGATGTAACAGTTTAGCTGGTTATAGAGGAGGTTATATATCTGGTATTAAAAGAATATGCATTAATTTGTATTAAAAACTGTCTTGTTAAATGTGGGATACGCCGTCAGTGAGAAACACAGGTTTTAGTTGTGAGAGTGAACGTCTACCTAGAAGGCAGAAGAAAGGTGTTCCCTGGGGATTTAGCGCATGGGGCTGAAGCAAGATGGCTAAGTTTACTTGTAGTAGTCTTGTACAAATTCCCTCCACGAATTACGAAGTGGGAACATGTATACTCCATTTGACCATGTATCTATGACCCAATTAGTGTCTTCAAAACTAAATATAGCATTATTTATACTCCGGAAACTAGTTAAAGCTCGTTTAGAAATTATGCCTTGCTTGTAGCCCGTACATTAGAAGCTCCTGTACATTGATGTTGATGTCCACATAAATTAAACGTTGTATAGACGTCTGTCTTGAGTCAGCTTCACAACCAGGCAATTGAGAAAGTGAATTGCCCTTGTTGGATAGTACACTCAGGGAGAATCCTTTGTCAATATTATTCAATTTTCCATCCACATGGGCTGTTTGATCGGTCTGCGTGAGAGTTGACGATAGGCCGGAGTTGAATAGATTTGGCCCCAGTGAAATTCATTTAGGGAACCGCGCAAACAGTGGTTATGCAAAGGCAAATATTGTTACAGGCTGAGTGCCAACTGTGCCGGCCCAGTCTAATGTTAGTTCACACCTTTCGAGTGTTCTGCGCAATAACTGTGTTCAGTCACTGTTGGATCGTTATCCTCTAATTGCGACTTGCGGTGCTAGTGGTAAGAGTGATAAGCATGAAGTAGCTCCTTTTCTTGATCTCTTCCCTTTAGCGACTGTCCACGCTCAACCATCAGCGTCGAATGGTGAAGTGAGAAGCATAACGAACGGAGCTATGGAACCAATTAAAACCTATACCACCTTCGATCAGGTGCGGTGTTTGCATATCTTGACTGACCAGCACCATGTATGCAAATCACTTATTGATCCTCCTTGATGTATCGCCGTGCGGACATATGAATGGCCGACGTCCACGTTGTGATGGTTGAAATGACTTTCCTCTATCTCCAAAACGACTTCCTCAAATCCTTGCGGCTATAATGGCTAGGTCGAGTTTATCCTGTCAACGATGACGATTCTCTCTGGTTTGAAATGACAGCTTCCACTTTATTCCGACTTTGTTCTCTCTCTCTCTATTTGGCACTGACTCATACACACTCTTCCTTACTAAAGGGGATTTATTTGGTGTTTTACATACATATATATATATATATATATATATATATATATATATATATATATATATATATATATATATATATATACAGTACATGTATATGTACATACGTTGATGCATATTCACATAAATAATGCATGTATACATACATTCAGATACACAAATGTGGATATAGCAGTCCAATGGGTTGTGCATCCTGCACACTTGTTGATCAAGGGTTGTGAGCCGTAGCTCATTCCCCGCAAGTACAACTTGTTGAGTATAACAAACTATATACATGTATAAATATACATACAAAGTCCTTTGGTGACAATTAACGGTTTCCCTTCTTTATTTACATACTTCCTTAGCTGCCCTGTGAGGAATACGATAATCTTGTTATACAGCAAAATGTTCAAGTTTATAAGAGGATTTTGTTATTTGGTGGCCCGGAAGGAGAGGGCTGATCCCCTGGTGTTCCTCCACCATTATTCCTCCTGCTCGTCCTCCCAGGTGACGACGCCACTAATGCACTGCCACTCACACGCGCACTCAACTTCCTCATCCCGGATTTTCAAAAATATTGTAAAGTAAGATAAAATATCTAAACTGTTTCATCCATGAGGCTAAACGCCCGTACGCTTATGAAGGGGTAAGAAATATTTTGGCACATCGGTTAAGTTCTTTAATTAACATGTGACGTACTTCTGTGTGCACCTGAAATGAACTGTCTTCTTCTAAAGAAAAATAGCTGCTGTTAAATGTAGGATAACGATATTCGACAGTTTCGGGTAAGGTCGGCTCTTGGGTAAGGTCGGGTCGGGCTCATGGGTTAGGTCGGGTCGGACTCTTGGGTAAGGTCGGTCGGGCTCTGTAGGTCGGGTCGGACTCTTGGTAGGGTCGGGGCGGGCTCTTGGGTAAGGTCGGGGCGGGCTCTTGGTAAGGTCGGGTCGGACTCTGGGTAAGGTCGGGGCGGGCTCTGGGTAAGGTCGGGGCGGGCTCTTGGGTAAGGTCGGGTCGGACTCTTGGGTAAGGTCGGGTCGGACTCTGGTAAGGTCGGGTCGGACTCTTGTAAACACACCGTAATAACAGGAACAGAGTTGCATTAAATAGAGAAACATCAGACTGGATAAATGTAGGAAGCGCCACAGCACATTGATCATTTCTCGGGCAACTGTTGTTGTCAGGTACATAAATGGCCTAAAGGTGGGTTGCATATGCACATTTCCCAAACTAGGACACGCTGCTTATAGAAGTAGGCTGCAGAGATATTCTTAACACCTGGGAGTAATTATCAGAATGGACTAAATATGTCAAATGAATTTATACAGCAAGTATAAATTATTATATTTAAAAGAGGAGTAGAAGTAACTTAAAGAGTTGAGAATAGTGGGAGTTACAATGAGTAATGACCTCAAACGCCCCAACCACAGTATAGCTGCAAGCAAACAATTCTTGGTTCTTTAAAATTTTTTTTAATACAAGGCGACATTAACCACAGGCAGACTTCACATCACTGGTCTACGCTGTGTAAGTGTAGCCGCCGCCAAACTGTTTCTAAGATATAGGGAGACTTATGCGAGCTCAGAAAAGCATAACAAAACCAGAGCAAATTTGAGGAACAAGACCTATGAGGAAATACCTAAAAAATTATCTTCAATGGTTAAAGAGGCGTCAAATACTCAGGGACATGTGTGTGTATAAAAGGAGTATTTTTCCGAATAGGAAGCTAGCCAGAAATGTCGTAATGAAGTTAAGTATAGCAAGAAGTCTAGCATACTTTACTGTATATAATTAACAGCATGACTGGGAAACACGTGAATAAATTATCAGTTAACATACTACTCAAAATTTATTGAATGACTTGCTTCCAATCAATAAATTTGTAGAGATGTGTCGGAAGAGAAAAATGACTATAAACAGGTAACTATTGTGACCCATTAGATGTCCTGGTATTTGAGTCCTTTATAATGCTTTGTAATCCTGTTTCGTGTCAAGCCCGTGGGCAAGTAACTTCAGTAATTACCTGCTGTCAGGGTGGATCACAGTGAAAACTTTCGGATTATTTGAATAACTCCTGTCAAATAGAGGAATTTAATAATGAGTGCTCATCTATCTCACTTGACAAATAAAACTAATTCTGAATTATATATTGTCAGATTAATAATTAATCTGACAATATATAACAGTTAATTGCTATTCAGTCACATCACTACATGTAAGACTCCTTCTGGGACAACTTTTCTGAGTTTAGCTTCCTGCCAAGCCCTCAAAGTTGGCCGAAACTGTTGCTCGGCAAACCAAGCAAAAGAGTTCGTGATTGGATAAAAAGACAACCAGGACGATAGTATTAGGTAGCAAGTCACATTAAATGTCACTGCATGAGATTAAAATCACAAGGCCTGTCTTAACTTATAAACATGTAGCTTGTTTAATTCATGGGGAGCACATCATTCTGCTCTTTGATGGGGTTACACCTGCAGTCAAGCGACCGGGGGACCATGTTATCCCACACCAAGGGTTATGGGAAGCAGATCAGTTGAAAAATATTGGTCAAAATTAAAAGAAAGACCAAACATCTGCGTGAGTTGAGCCTTTTTATATATTAAAAAGGTAAGAAGCAGGCAACTGGCAGTAATAATGATAAACCTTTAGATAAATTATAATAATTGTTAATCGCTAACTAGACGACTCTGTGAAGAACGTTGTTGCATCTCAACACTTAACACTTAAGTGTTAATGATTGTCTGTACATAATACATAATATGTACCTCATTATATTCTTGACACACCAGATGGTGTAAATCACTGAGTAAAACCTTGGTACAAGCCTTAGTATCATGGCTCCTCTCACTTATCAGTGACCATTCACCTATAAGATGCTTCTTTTCTTTACCAAGACTTCTAACCTTTTCCAAAGTTTCTTCTCTTTACCAGAAACTTTGCCCTCTCCTATATAACCCACCAATCCAGATCTTTCCCGAACTACGGCCTCTTTTTCTCCCTCTTAAAGTACATCTCCTTCCCTTTCATAAATACTCATAAACAGCCCCCTCCCCGTCAGTGAAACTCCTCTCCTTCACAGTTGCTTATCTCGATTACAGCCTCGGTATAATTCACTCATTCACGTGGTTGTGCTTAAGTAAATATTCACAAGTCTTTCTTCTGCGCAAGTTTCTCTCTTAGGATCACCTAAATAAAATCACAAACTCAAGAAATCTGGCATCAGGTGGGATTTTTCGATAAATTCCCCCACAGTGACGTGCCGGGCCATGGTAGCGGAGTTGGGGGCAGTGGAGTGTGTGGTGGTGTTGATGAACTGGAAGCTCAGCGCCGTCAACTAGTGCCGCGTGCAACACTTCCTCTTCCATTTTTCATACTTCTCTCCTTGGGTTTCGAATTTAACGAGGTGCTTAGTGTGCGTGTCTTATGGAAGTGAGGGAGTGAGGTAGGTTACTTGACACTTCATAGGGAAACAACAGTGGCAACGCCAGGGCGCAGTATATTGCGAGAAGTTGCCAGAATAGAGTTATATGATACTTGAATTTACCTGAGGGCCACTATCTCTAGTAGTCTCGACGGGGACATGAAGCCGGTGACTGGTCTCTGCTCTTGGATGGTGTTACACCTGCAGTCAAGCGACAAGGGGAATATATCCCATCCAAAGGTATTAAGGGAAGCATATCAAAGGTCCCCCTCATTGTTCCTGAGAATTATTCTATCTGGGTTTCATAGGTTTATAACCCTATGGATAAAAAACTACATTGTGCCTTGCTGAGGTTGAAGCTGTTGCCCCTTGTATACGTAAATTATATATCATGAACCTACCGCTGCCATCCGACTGCAACATACAGCCGCAGATGAAAACACAGTATTTTGTCTTCAGTTTTTAATCCCTTCGGATATTTTCCGTCAATGATGCTATTTGTTTAGATGTAGTGAAGAATGTATTTAATGTACATATTATTGCAAAGCAACAATATCCATGACTTACATGAAGGTAGATCAAGTCCACTTTTGTCGCCTCCTGTTCAAAAGGAACAGCTGAATAAATTAAGAATACTCAATACACTTGTTTTCACTACTGGGATACATGTAAGATGGTCAGTGTGTTAATTGAAGATGATTATCTCTTGTTCTCTTGGATTTATTTTCACCAAGTTATCATGGTTGTGTGGCCCAAGAGTCGTGTGAACCATCATGGTTGCCTGTACGTACACACACACACACACTGTACGTACATTACTCCCACTTATGTGGGTGCGTACCCTGAGGAACGTAGACTACGGCCAAGCTCACACTACGCCCAACATACCAGGCTCCGGGCATTAATGTGTATATTACTTGCCGCTCGGGCAGACACAGCGACGCGATGCCACGGTCAGCCGTAATAAAACATTTGCCACACTCCACACCCGGTGAGAACTCCAGCCATTCATGTCAAGGAGTAGTATAAAGTCGCTGACACAGTTCTTCCTTTACTGGACGGGCGCACGGGTACACACTCGCGCGCGCGCACGCACACACACACACACACACACACACACACACACACACACACACACACACACACACACACACACACACACACACACACACACACACACACACACACACACAACTTGTGTAAGGAATCCTTCAGAACATTGTATACCACATATGTCAGACCAATCCTGGAGTATGCGGCTCCAGCATGGAGTCCATATCTAGTCAAGCATAAGACTAAACTGGAAAAGGTTCAAAGGTTTGCCACCAGACTAGTACCCGAGCTGAGGGGTATGAGCTACGAGGAGAGACTACGGGAATTAAACTTCACGTCACTGGGAGACAGAAGAGTTAGAGGGGACATTTGGAAACAGAAGAGTTAGAGGGGACATGATCACCACATACAAGGTTCTCAGAGGAATTGATAGGGTAGATAAAGACAGACTTTACCACAAGGGGCACACGCACTAGGGGACACAAGTGGAAATTGAGCGCCCAAATGAGTCATAGAGATGTTAGAAAGAAATATTTCTATGTCAGAATAGTAGGCAAATGGAATGTATTAGGAAGTGATGTGGTGGAGGCTGACTCCATACACAGCTTCAAGTGTAGATATGATAGAGCCCAGTAGGCTCAGGAACCTGTACATTAGTTGATTGACAGTTGAGAGACGGGACCAAAGAGCCAGAGCTCAACCCCCGCAAGTACAATTAGGTGAGTACAATTAGGTAAGTACACATACACTAGGTATGGTCCACGGGGCCTCGCGGCTGAGTGGACAGCGCTCTGGGGTCCTTACTCCTAAGGGCCTGGTTCGATCCCCGGCAGAAGCAGAAACAAATAGGCAGAGTTTCTTTCACCCTGATTCACCTGTAAACCTAACAGTAAATAGGTACCTGGGAGTTAAACAGCTGCTACGGACTGCTTCCTGGGGATGTGTATGTGCACGTGTTTTAGAGAATATGTTTACATAATAGAGGAAAAATAGATTGTTTAGAAAGGCGGGGTCCAAGAGCTAATAGCTCGATTCTGGAGATACAAATATATCTCCAAATACATATAGTAAACAAATAGTAAATACTCACACACACACACACACACACACACACACACACACACACACACACACACACACACACACACACACACACAACGTATACACTACTGATATTATACTTATGCTATTCACGCGCCACTACTGATATATGTATGTATGCCGTACACACGCCTCTACTGACACCGTATACGTGCGCCATACACAGATATGAAGATATAAACATTATAATAAAAATAGTTTTCTCATAATTTGATAAATTTATATATTTCAATTCAGAGGTGAACACACACACCGCTTCCTTAACTGAGAGTGGCAGTAATGTTCTTATCGACTCCTCTTTGTGATTTACTTTGTAGAGAAATTCACAAAGTTTATTGCTGGTTAGTCGAACTTGCGACGACTCTCATAAACTTGGCTCTAACTTTTGTCAAGCTGTGTTAACGGTGAGGAATGTACTTGTCGTGTTAAGTGCTTACCTAAATGTTTTCTTGCAGGGTGGAGGGGTAGCTCCCGACCTCCGCCTTACCTGCAATCAGTTGTTTTGTGCAGTAAAAGTTTACTTTTTGTTTCTTGTCATATCTAGCAATTCTTTATTGTTTTAACAAATATCTGATCCAGGAACTTCCACTGTAATAAAACCCATCATTTTCATTACTAATTTCTTAGTTATCTTCCCTACTCAAACCTATTTTTTTGTTATTCTGCCATACGTTTGCCCCACTACACTTAGTTGACTAATGCCTGTACTGTATAGTTCTTACACTCACTACGTTCACCTCTATTTTTATATAAAGCTACAGTCAGAGCTTTTCTGTAATCATCTATATAGTACAATTTTTTATGCTTTCATCCAAATTTTCTACACCTATTTCATTCCTTTCTCAGAACTGCGTATTTAACAATTTCTCCATTTACATAATAATACCTGCACTTACCAGATTTCTGCTAGTGCACTGAGGAGCTTATCTCTTCGCTGGTAATAATCTCTGGCACTCAACCTTGCACACTTCTCACTTGTTTCATCTGTTACATTAGACTATCAGAGTACTCTCTCCACCTACTTTAAATTTCTTGTCCACCAGTAAACATTTTCCTATGTACTATATGTCTTCAGTATTACAATTACTTTTTCATAAGTCTCCATATTACACGTTCTTACATCTTCCGAAAAAATAAGTTAACATTTTATGTAAAGTTTGGATTCTCTTTTTGTCCGAGCTCATCATTCACACTCCATTTTGTCTCCATATTTATTATTTTCATATACATATTTTACTTCAATCTTACTCTCTCCCTTATCTTTTTTTTCACCCTCAGTTTGCACCTTGTTCTTGCCACTTCCCCTCATTCTTCTATCAGTTGTGAAGCGCCACACGCTAGCTTAACATTTCTAATTAAACATTTTCTGTATACGTCTAATTTTCTTGCTCCAAGATGTCTCCTTATGGATATACATGTACATATAGTATGTCTTAGTAGTACCTAACCTTCTTTTATTACTAATGTCTTTCAGTTGGAGCAATTATAATTAACCCGTAGCGCACCATTACATTATGATGATTCTCTAACTTCCTTAAACTCCCCTTAAAACTGTATTTTTAAAATTCACTCTTGACATCATACAAAGCTTTTGAAATAAATTACTTTAATATCTTTAAAACATAAATTTCACACACAGTCCTCTTAATCTGCACTATGAAAAATCATTCACTGCCCGTTTATCTATATTTATTAAAAGGCGTCTCTTCTCTTTCCCATCTCATTCCTTTTCACTCTTGCTCTTATAATCCTTACCCCCTTCAATTCTTTATTCTCACTTCCTCTAAGCTTAGTGTTGCATAACGTTTCCACCTCAATCCTTCACTTTCTAAACACTTTAGCCATTTCTGTTCTCAGTTTTTTTATTTGCTTTCGTCACATTCCACACAATAATTCAAGCTTTCCTCTGCTTTATTGCGCCCGGCCAGAAACATGTCCTACATTCGATGCCGATTTTGCCCTTCGTGTGGAGAAGGTTAAGGAGATGAGTTACTTACTCAATCTTCCTACCTCTATAGCAAGGGATAAAACGCTGATAGTGGTACAGTTAGTACAATACCGTACAGTGGTACAGTTAGTGCAATACCGTACAGTGGTATAGTTAGTACCATACACGTTACAGTTTAGTACCATGCAACTAGGTGAGAACAGTGTTGGGCGATAAGGTCGTTACATTCCTGAACCAAAATTAATAAATATATGAATTTAAAGTCTTGATTAACAGCTGAATTTAGAGTTTCTAGAGAAGCGGTTTCCTCGTTCATTATTTCTCGTTAAATTTACTGAACATCCTGAGGTCATTTTAGGTACTGTATTTTCACAAGCAGGCGAGTGATTTGTGAGTGCATTATATATATACAAGTGTATACTATTCATCCACGACGGGAAAACGTGAAGAAAAATGGTGTACACAAAGGATTCGAATAGGTCATGGAGAATCTTGGAATAGTCATAGATTCAATTTTTTAAATATAAAAGTCAAACTAATAACCACAAATTTGAAATACAAAAGTGTCTTTTTCACTCCATTAATCAGTTTCAGATTCATGTATTTTACAGCAGTGGATCACTGGATTTACAGCAGTGGTGGCTGTAAGGGAAGGATGGGGGCATCTTGAAAAGAAACTATTTTCTTTTCATTGCTATCGTTTTGTCCAATACCCTTATTTGTATTGACAGTCCCAGTTTTACAGCATTTTTCATTGTAAACATCAAAGTATTCAGTCATTGAAAATCAGAAAATTGTCATGGAAAATAGGTGAGGAGAAACTTTAGAAGCAATATAGGAGAACTAGAGGAGGGGGAGAGTCCTGCCGTGCTGGGTGATATGTATGCAAAGCCAGGAGCAAATAACAGTGAAAGTTACTTTGTAGGTAAATGGGGAGCACACAGAAGAAATAGGAGTGGTGAGATCCTCTTGTATTTGGTGAGATTCTCTTGTATAATGTTAGATCCTCTTGTATTTGGTGAGATTCTCTTGTATAATGTTAGATCCTCTTATATAATGTTAGATCCTCTTGTATTTGGTGAGATTCTCTTGTATAATGTTAGATCCTCTTGTATAATGTTAGATCCTCTTGTATAATGTTTGTGTAGATTCTCTTGTATAATGTTAGATCCTCTTGTATAATGTTAGATCCTCTTGTATTTGGTGAGATCATATTGTGTTATCTCGTCTTGTATTTGTGAGATCCTCATGTATATATTAATTCTATTGAATGTGTGTCCATCTACTTGGATTGGTGAGTACAACGAAGGTCGGGGTTCCATCTCCGATGCTGCAAGATGTTGAGAACATTTACTTCACTCTCCTCATATTCCTTCCTTGTGTTGTAGCACAGCACAGTCTTCTGATAATTACCTTAATTTGTTACTTGTGCAGCGAGTGTCATCGACTTGTGACTTGTGAAAATATAAACATGTTTTCTCATATATATATATATATATATATATATATATATATATATATATATATATATATATATATATATATATATATATATGGAGGAAGCGGAGGAGCTTCAAGAGATCCATAACCTTTAGGCATTTGTCTTGTATGTTTTGTAACCTTTAAATACACAATAAAGCATAAGAAAAAAAAAAGGAAGGGGGTGGTAGGAGAAAAGCACACAGAAACTGTATTGGAGGGGACCTACATTCCCTCCAATGCGTTATGTGTGATTTCCTCCGAGGCTATGGGTCCCCCTTCTTCCAGCCAGAGGTGGTACTCCCTTCCATATTTAAAAAAAAAAATATATATATATATATATATATATATATATATATATATATATATATATATATATATATACAGGAGTTCTTATATTCTTGTACAGCCACTAGCACGCATAACGCTACACTACACTACACACAGAATCACACTAACGTGATGCATCAATGAACAAATTCACAAGGGCCGTGATGAGGATTCGAACCTACGTCTATGAGGATCCCAGACGCTGCCTTACCAGACGATGCTCACAGACGTAGGTTCGAATCCTCGTCACGGCCCTTGTGGATTTGTTCAGGCATAACGTTTCGGGCAGGTCCTTAAGCTTATGTTCTCCGGAATACGACCCGAAAAACCATTTAACAACCAGGAACCCATTTTACTGTTTGGTAAACAGAGGCTACAGTTTAGGATTGACCAGTAAATCCTATCCTCCCTGGCCATGATACGAACCGAGGACAAAGCGTTCCCGAAACGCCAGGCGAACGTCTTACCACTACGCCACAGGGACCTATATTCATATAAAGTTTTGCATGTCACCACAAACACACACACACACTCGCACACATACACACACACATACAACTTTAGCCAACTCCTATGTTGACTTCAATGTTGCACATCCAGGCGGCGCTGCCACCCATTGGGAAGCAGCCAAGTCTGCTAAATACAGAGATCTTGGTCACCACTACAATTTTGTCCCCTTTGCTTCAGAGACACTTGGTGCCTGAGGTAAAAGTGCTGCTAGTTTTTTGAAGGAGCTGGATTCCAAGATAATTGAAACAACAAGAGACCCTTGAGCCGCCAGTTTCCTCTTCAGCGCCTTAGTGTGGCGATCCAGAGAGGAAACGCACACTGCATCCATGGTTCCTGCCCGCCGTCTGAGGAGCTGGAGGAGCTCGACAACCTGTGATAACCAGCCGTGTACCTTACATGTAACCAATGTTGTAACCCATTTTGTGCAATGAAGATATAAATAATAAAATGATAAAATACATAATATATATAGGTGGTAGGATATGACAATATGTGAGTGTATTCGGGTGCCCCACTAGGCCCTCCCCCCCCCCCGAATACTGCATATCGTCTTCTTCGAGGCTGAAGGTCCCTACAAACGCAACCAGTGGTGGTACCCATCTATTATATATATATATTATATATATATATATTAGATATATTATAATATATATATATATATATATATATATATAGATAATATATATATATATATATATATATATATTATATATATATATATATATATGTCGTACCTAGTAGCCAGAACGCACTTCTCGGCCTACTATGCAAGCCCCGATTTGCCTAATAGGCCGAGTGATTTTCTTTATTTTCATAAATTTTTTCCAAATAGTTTATTTGAATTATTATTATTATTTTATATTAAAACCATAATTTATTGACTTAGCTGTGTTAGTTTAGGTAGGTTAAGATAGTTTAGGTTAGGTTATGTAGGGTTGGTTAGGTTTGGTCATATATGTACGTTAGTTTAACTCAAATTTAAACAAATTAACGTATACGAAATGAAATGGACAGATTTATGATTTCATAAGAAAAAATTGAAAAAAATATAAATTCAGGAAAAATTGGCTTATTAGGCAAATCGGGCCTTGCATAGTTGGCTAAGTACGACGTTCTGGCTACTAGGTACAACATATATACTGTTTGTGTGTGAAAGAAATTTTATCCCTGATTTTAGTGTTACCGTAGTGAAGAGGTTCAAAAAGTTTTCGT
>WNGS01066681.1:4263657-4284176 GCA_020271785.1 Procambarus virginalis | reverse complement strand
GGATGTCTTGCTCCGAGTCTTGTTTCTCTCTTCTTGACTCTCTCTCTGGTTATCTGTTGCTCTCTCTCACTGGTCGCCTTGATGCAGGTTGTGTCCGCTTAACCTGTTTACCATCGAGCTCAATATAACAGCCCCGCTGTTTGATCGTCGGCCTCTGCGTCGACCTAATAAGGTCAGTAATATGGAGTGTGAGCAACACCAAAAGCCCTTTTGAAGCTCAGGCAGTCGTACTGTGTTCCATATATTATTTTATGACGGAAAATCTTATGAGACGTCATTCAAGGTGGATTTTTGTATAAATTACTCATACTTCAATGTAGAATTTTGTAGCACTAGAAATTAGGAGTTGGCAATATTCATAGGGATGAATGCTGCTAAAGTCTACCCTTACCTCATAGGGATAGGACAGGCTCTATTTTGTTCTGTGTCAGATATGACGAGCTCTATTTTGTCTTTATTATGAGAGAGAAGGGGGGGGGGGGTCAACATGAGAGAGGGGGAGGGTGAACATGAGAGAGAGGTGGGGGTCAACATGAGAGATTGGGGGTCAACATGAGAGATTGGGGTCAACATGAGAGATTGGGGGTCAACATGAGAGTGGGGTCAACATGAGAGAGAGAGAGAGAGGGGGGGGGGCGTCAACATGAAAGATGGGGGTGAACACTTCCATCAACCACCACAACCATCAACCATCACTTCCATCAACCATCACTTCCATCAACCACCACAACCATCAACCATCACTTCCATCAACCATCACTTCCATCAACCACCACAACCATCAACCATCACTTCCATCAACCACCACAACCATCAACCACCACTTCCATCAACCACCACAACCATCAACCACCACTTCCATCAACCATCACCTCCATCAACATCACTTCCATCAACCACCACAACCATCAACCACCACTTCCATCAACCATCACCTCCATCAATAATCACTTCCATCAACCATCACTTCCATCAACCACCACAACCATCAACCATCACTTCCATCAACCACCACAACCATCAACCATCACTTCCATCAACCATCACCTCCATCAACCATCACTTCCATCAACCACCACTTCCATCAACCACCACAACCATCAACCATCACTTCCATCAACCACCACAACCATCAACCATCACTTCCATCAACCATCACCTCCATCAACCATCACTTCCATCAACCATCACTTCCATCAACCATCACTTCCATCAACCACCACTTCCATCAACCACCACTTCCATCAACCACCACTTCCATCAACCACCACTTCCATCAACCACCACTTCCATCAACCACCACTTCCATCAACCATCACTTCCATCAACCACCACTTCCATCAACCACCACAACCATCAACCACCACAACCATCAACCATCACTTCCATCAACCATCACTTCCATCAACCATCACTTCCATCAACCATCACTTCCATCAACCACCACTTCCATCAACCACCACTTCCATCAACCACCACAACCATCAACCACCACAACCATCAACCACCACACCATCAACCACCACAACCATCAACCACCACTTCCATCAACCATCACTTCCATCAACCACCACTTCCATCAACCATCACTTCCATCAACCACCACAACCATCAACCACCACAACCATCAACCACCACAACCATCAACCACCACAACCATCAACCATCACTTCCATCAACCATCACTTCCATCAACCATCACTTCCATCAACCACCACTTCCATCAACCACCACTTCCATCAACCACCACAACCATCAACCACCACAACCATCAACCATCACTTCCATCAACCATCACTTCCATCAACCATCACTTCCATCAACCACCACAACCATCAACCACCACAACCATCAACCACCACTTCCATCAACCATCACTTCCATCAACCATCACTTCCATCAACCATCACTTCCATCAACCATCACTTCCATCAACCACCACAACCATCAACCATCACTTCCATCAACCATCACTTCCATCAACCACCACTTCCATCAACCACCACAACCATCAACCATCACCTCCATCAACCATCACTTCCATCAACCATCACTTCCATCAACCATCACTTCCATCAACCATCACTTCCATCAACCATCACTTCCATCAACCATCACTTCCATCAACCATCACTTCCATCCACCACAACCATCAACCATCACTTCCATCAACCATCACTTCCATCAACCACCACTTCCATCAACCACCACAACCATCAACCATCACCTCCATCAACCATCACCTCCATCAACCACCACAACCATCAACCATCACTTCCATCAACCACCACTTCCATCAACCACCACTTCCATCAACCACCACAACCATCAACCACCAAACCATCAACCATCACTTCCATCAACCATCACTTCCATCAACCATCACTTCCATCAACCACCACAACCATCAACCATCACTTCCATCAACCACCACTCCATCAACCATCACCTCCATCAACCATCACTTCCATCAACCATCACCTCCATCAACCACCACAACCATCAACCATCACTTCCATCAACCATCACTTCCATCAACCATCACTTCCATCAACCATCACTTCCATCAACCATCACTTCCATCAACCATCACTTCCATCAACCATCACCTCCATCAACCATCACTTCCATCAACCATCACTTCCATCAACCATCACCTCCATCAACCATCACTTCCATCAACCATCACCTCCATCAACCATCACCTCCATCAACCATCACTTCCATCAACCATCACCTCCATCAACCATCACTTCCATCAACCATCACCTCCATCAACCATCACTTCCATCAACCATCACCTCCATCAACCACCACAACCATCAACCATCACTTCCATCAACCACCACAACCATCAACCATCACTTCCATCAACCACCTCTTCCATCAACCATCACTTCCATCAACCATCACTTCCATCAACCATCACTTCCATCAACCATCACTTCCATCAACCATCACTTCCATCAACCATCACCTCCATCAACCATCACTTCCATCAACCATCACCTCCATCAACCACAACCATCAACCACGACAGAATACCTACCTACTCCTTTCTCGACCTCCTCCTCCTCCTTCCTCGACCTCCTCCTCCTTCCTCCTCGACCTCTTCCTTCTTTGACCTCCTCCTTCCTCCTTGACCTCTTCCTTCTCGACCTCGACATCCTCCTCCTTCATCCTCGACCTCCTGCTTCATCCTCGCCCTCCTTTTTGTGCCTTCCGTAATTTTTTTTTTTGCGCTTCTGTGCACGGGGGTGAAGAGTAAACTAGCCGCCTCCGCCGGCCAACCAAAGCCCAACCATCACCAACACCCCTACACCACCCAACCCATCCGCCCCCACCCAACCCAGCCATCACATCACTGCCACCAACCATGTCTTCTGTTCTCAAGTAAAAAGGAATATAATCGTTGATGGAGATGAAAAAACTTTTGATCCGTGACGGACGCAACAGTTAAAAAGAACCTGAAAAGGGAGGATTTCGGCCGATTGAACCCGAGGAAAGCGCCAATTTGGAGAGCAAGAATATGAATACAAAAGCGGATATCTATTGACCCTGGTGTCTTATTCTTACTAGGAGGGAGGAGAGCGCAGAGAAATGCCACTCTCTGGGGTTTTGGCAAGGTGGACGTGCAGTACATCTATTGTGTATATTTTGAATCGATCTCATTATGACATTAAAGAACACAACACATTCGAGGAAATCTTTGGAGTTCCCACCAATGCAGGTACACATTCTCTTCTTCTGTTGCTATCCCCCATTTTTGTGCTTTATGTAACATAATAAAAGATTACATGTCGAGTATTGCAATATATTATCAAAGGCTGTACATCTATTCTAACTCCTCGGACTCAAGTCAGGAACCTAGGATACAGCAGGCGATTGCCGTCTCGACTGCCACACTGAGGCGCCGAACCTGGAACTGGTAGTCTTCGAATCTCTTATAGTGACGATGATCTCAGAACCCAGTTCTTCGAGAAAGGTCTTGGAACACATGTTGCTTTTGTGGTGCTTTAAGCTTGGAAACGTGTTGAGTCAGGAAGTGCTTAGCAGCCCCCACTCATGCCAACTTGTTCATACAATATACTCGTATTTTAGTTAGAAAACTTGAAGTTCACATTGGTGCATTATGGTTTCCTCCTTTGTAAGGATTTGAAGTCTTACTGTTAGCTATAGTTTTTTTTAAGTGCGTAATGTCACTTGAAAATTCCTCTTCCTTGACGACATTGTTTCATCTATGATCATATGTTTTTGTTCTTAACCTTGATGTAATAGTATTGAACCTTTATTTCCCGGTGTTGATTCTCCGTGTGTCAGTCACCACACCCTTTACTCGTGTGTGTTGATAGTACCACCTAATGTCTCAAGCGTCACCATCCTGCTCCCTCAACATTCTCTTAAGCACAACGTAAACAATAGTTATCCATCTTTTTTATTAGCTGAAGCCTCTTGTCTCGTTTCTTCTTAGTATTTTTAAACCTAAACCCTGCTGTTTAACTTGCCCCTTAATCCTCCGCCCCAGTCTCGCCTTCCACCGTCTCGTCTGAAATTCCAATTGTCGTATGCAAATGAGCAAAGATAGGTTGTAGATTACTTTCTTTAGTTTTTCATTTCCCATGTAATTTGAAATTTAGACAAAGGCCATGCAAAATATATCCTTCCAAAAAGCAGTGATAGCACGGAATGAAAGTTAAGAAAGCAGCCACTTTAATGAAAGTCTGACATTATTATTCAGCCCAGCTGTAGGACCTCCTTCATCTGAATTGTAGATACCAAGCTAGGTCTGCCTCAGACAGGTTGTTTATGAGAGGAAAGCCAGAGTTAAGAACCACCGTCACTGTTGTAGGGAGCGTCGTCCACATCATGTGTTGTTGCTCGCGCTCAGCAGAGCACAGCTGTGTTTAGTAAACATGGAATTTCATAAGAACGTAAGATGAATGATTGCTTGCCTCTGTTCAAACGTAGATTCGATTATGACAAGCTGTTTTCTGAGCTGTATACTGAGCTGTTTTCAGTGATTCCCAGCGAGGCCCCTTTCCTTTTCTCATCTAGCGGTTTCAGGGCAGCGTTATCAATACCTTAATTCTGATCCACGTTGTGTCTCACACGCAAGGTTTGCATTTTCATTCATGTAATATTTCATAGTATTTATCAACTTTCGACCATTCATGAAGCTTGTCTAATTCAGACTGAGCATTATGTTCGTTCCGCTTCTCACTTTCCGTAAATATGTGTATCAGCTATTAACTGACGTAAGAAATTGAAAAATTGACGTAAGGTGCTTGTGGGATTGATATCAATGTCACGCTGCAGATTATGAATGGGGTTAGCTCTAAATTTGGTGTTTAGTTCACTTCGCTTATATTATTTTACTGGATCCCCTCCACATAGGATGACTGCTCTGTGCTAGCCCTATTGTTTATCCATTGCAGTAGTGTTCCAGTTCTTCAGTGTGCTTTACCGTCCGCACCGCATCAGTGAGCACGTAACAAATCTGTTGCAATAAATATAACTTTACTTTCATTCTGTTGAAAACTTGTAGTAGCTTTTGTGAAGGCAGATCTATAATAAATTAATGTCAATTCTCCTCAGATGAAGAGGCTGTTGAAAGCATTAATCTTACTTATAGACTGCTATATTACGGACATGTAAATTTATAAGTGTGTTTATTAATAATTTAGTAGGTTACTCGCGCCAAGAACTTCCCCTCGAGTCGCGGACAAGATAAAATGAACTCGAAATGCATTTTAATCCTAAATCAGATGTTAGTTCTTTAAAGTGCCTTCGTTAAATAATATGTATAAAGATACAGAAAGCCTGAGAATTGATGCTCAATCTGAGAAAATGGGTCGTATAATTATCCTAGGTAGGTATATGTCCCAACGAGTCCTCACAACGGATCAGTTGTGCGCTAGGGTCACAAGCGTTCAAACTGAACGTTTTTAATATAAAATCATTGGACTTTAATGTGTTTTGGGGCTAACGAGAATCTGGGATCTTAAATAAGTTGTGTTATAAGTTCGTTAGCTTTGTTGGCTAGAACATGTATATTGTACGTTGACCGGACCACACACTAGAAGGTGAAGGGACGACGACGTTTTGGTCCCCTGGACCATTCTCAAGTCCATTCTCACAGTCGACTTGAGAATGGTCCAGGACGGACCGAAACGTCGTCGTCCCTTCACCTTCTAGTGTGTGGTCTCGTCAACATACTTCAGCCACGTTATTGTGACTCATCGTCTGCATATGTATATTGTACGTCTGTAAAATGATGAAGATTGAATGACAAGTTCTGTGTCACGTAGACTGAATGTCAGACGAGTCGGGTAAATGCCTTACATTTATAATTTCCGTCGTTTAATATAGATTAGAAGGAAAGGACAGGTAGAAGGAAAAGAAGAGAGAGAGAGGGAAGATCCATGGCCTGATAAAGATGAAAATGGTACCGAAATTAGATTACCGTGAAGGAAGAATTACGATCCACGTTTTTATATCGGCAGAGAAGTACGGCATGTAACTTGGTGTTGGGGATAAGCGTGGGGTAACAGTGATGGGGATGAACGTGGGGGGTAACCGGAGCCACGGGAAAGGGTTGAGTGATGTTCGTCTACATAGAGGACAAGATGAGGACAAAATTGTTCTGATTTTATAAATAAAAAATCATAAAAAATAAGTTAGGTCAAAGTAATACAGTTAATCAGCACATAGAAGTATATCTGGTGAAAGTTTTAAAGAAATTAATATTTTGATGGAAATCACAAAAAATGTAATGTTCATACATTTTAAAGGGCATTTTTTCTCTCAAAAATCATTCAAACTCATCAGATGAATTTTTCTCTGTGTGCTAATTAAGGATAATGAATAAAAGCAAAAAACTTTATATCACATGTAACCTGATTTCTACAAATATAGCCATTTCCTATTATAACACTTGTATAAGCCTAGTCATATACAACGCAACATGTATATACATGTTTTATATTTTGGGAAATCAGTGACGATTCTGAGTGTATGGCTAACACAGACACGGGGTTCACGTCACTGGTGCTTCTGGCATTTAGGCAAAACTGGTAAGAAGCTGTGATAACTTTGCCATCCATTGCCAGAATCCTCGATAGATTTGCAAATTCCTGTTTTTTTCTTTGGGTTCTCTTACCTTTTGAATCCTTACGCATACGCGGGTGCGTGTCTGAATTCATGTGCGTATGTATCTATCTCACAAAAAGTCTCTTAGTGCCTTTTTGATTCTCAACATCAATACATTTTTTATTTATTTAGGCTAATATGAATTAATGATCGCAAAACCTAATTTTAATAATTTTTAATTGTATCGAGCCATAGTGTCACGCAAGACTGACGAAACTGTCATTCAAGAGTTTCGTGACTGTAGACGTCAGGTTTAGTTCCACTGAGTGATATCCACTTTCCTGGGAGCCAGTTGTAGTTAATGACGCGTCTGGTAGTGTGAGCGTGTTGTATATCACCGGTATTGTGGTATCTGTCATTCCCTTGCACTAGTGAATAGTGTTCATCTCTTAGCCTGTGTAGTTACCTGATAACTAGCTTAGTGTGGAGGATGTAGTCTCTATTTATAAGCTAGTTCGGGTCCCCTTGTAAGTCTCTGAGTGGGGTAGAGGGCTGATCTCTTTCTAGTACATAGTTTTGTGAGATTATTATTATTATTGACGAGGTTAGATATTATGAGTTGGGCGAATGTTGTAGGTGTGCTTCGATAGTGTGGATGTTATGAATATTGTAGGTTGTTGTTTATATTGTAGGTATTACGAATATCACAGGTTGCAGTGGATATTGTTGGTGTGACTTGGGTTTTGTGTGTGGTTGAAATGGTGATTGTTGTGGATGATAATAATGTTGTATGTAATGTGCATCAATTAAATTTTTTTATTGTTATTGGTATTGTAACATGAAAGACACTGGATGTTATGGATATTGAAGAGACGGTAAGTGAGTGAGTGCGAAATGTACTAAATACTTCAAATACTGTAGACGGAGTGAGCATTATAAATCTTGGCTATGACATTGTGAGGTGTTGAGTTTGGATACGTCTAAAGTCTCCGTAGGAGGCAAAATATTATTGTTCAACGTATTTAAAGTCCTTTTTCGTGTATTGCCTTTGACTATTATCATTCAGTTTCGATTTGGCTAAAGGTTCGAACATGTCAGAAATGGTCAATTACAGCCTCAACTTCTACACTTTCTGTTGTACTTTTCGCTGCTACTGCCAATATGAAATGTTTTTGACTTTCATCCGTACACGTGCTGACCTCGCTGCGTGTCTGGCATAATTAGTCTGCCAATGTTAACCTAAACTTTTGTGGTCACTTTGTTGTGCCACCTGGCCAGAAACACTGCATAATAATTTGATATTTACATGCTGATCAGGCGTAACCCCATTAAAGTGATAAAGTTTGGCCCTACCTATTACTGAAAAACATTATAGATAATCTTCTCTGACGAACTTTTCGGGTTTCTCGTTCTTTGTGACATATATGAGGGACTAATAAAAGTATTTTAATTGTTTTAATCGTTTGTATACGACACTCGCCTAAAGAATCAAACATTTTAGAACTTTTTAATTATTAGTGATTGTTAGTGATTCCTAAGTGTAAAGAAACCAGTGAATTTCACAAGTTTGGGTTGTGTTATTGGAAAGGGGGGGGGGACGGGTTAGGTTGTGTTATTAGGGAACAGTTTAGGTTGTTATTAGACAGCCAGTTAAGCTTTGTCGCAGATGTGGGATGAATGCTAAGACTAGACAGACAGATAAGTCCCTTTCTGCTGATACCTCTGCATATGTCGACGTGGTCAATACGTTCTGGCATATGTATGGTTGTTAAAGATAGTAAAACAAGGGGTCCCATAACATTTAAAACATAAGTGTACTCAGTAAGCCGAAATATTATTTCACGCCTTCAGTTACATCAGAGGCAACAGTATTGTCCGTCATGCATGTTGCATTATATAAAACGCGAGCATCTCCTTGCTGTTTCCGCTAGATGTAAATCTGGCATTTTCCATTTCTTTACGCTCGAGTAATATAAATGCAACGCCAACATTTATTCTCGCTTCCAGTGACGCAGACCAACCCATCCGCAGGCTATGCTCGTCCAAGCTGCGGCCGTCCCCAACCCATCCGCAGGCTATGCTCGTCCAAGCTGCGGCCGACCCCAAAGGCTCATTCGGGATTTTCCTTTACCTTGAAAAACCCTGTTTTTCAAATTTATAAATATATATTATGATTTTGTGTATAATTAGACTTAAAGTAAATTTGTTAGTTTTGGTAATTAGATTATTTGTAATTTGCAGCAGAAAAATAGTTTATATTAATAGTATAATATCAATACTTGGAAAATGTATTTGCAGTGATGCCAACTCCGAGTAATTCAGTCATAAATTACTGTAGTGAGGTTACTGCTCTTATTCACTGCCATACGGGACAGTGAGAATACTGCTAATATTCACTGCCACACAGAACAGTGCAGATGCTGCTCATATCCACTGCCACACAGAACAATGAGGATGCTGCTAATATTCACTGCCACACAACAGTGAGGATGCTGCTCATATTCACTGCCACACAGAACAGTGAGGATGCTGCTAATATTCACTGCCACACAGAACAGTGCAGATGCTGCTCATATTCACTGCCACCCCAGGACAGTGAGTATGCAGCTCACATTCACTGCCACCCAGGACAGTGAGCATTAACGGTATATATAACTTCCACTTCATCTCATATAAATAACAGTTAAAATTATAAGAAAAGATTAAACACAATATGTCAATATGAAGTTCTTCACATCACCATATTCCTGAAATTTATTGGAATGGTTCTGGAAAGAAAAGAACTTCGTTACAAGCTGACTTTAGCAGCAACTTGAAGTTCCTTTACTAAGACTGACGCTTCCATTGGGCTTAATGCAAGTTCAGAAAACTTAAGAATAGCTTCTTTATCCGGTAAATTATCGCCGGTGTTAAGACTGAGTTTTAATTATAAAATTAATTATATCTGAAAATGAACCTAAAATAGATATGCTTTAGCATTGAATAAGGTAATAATAATAATTATTGTTTAATATTATTATTATTATTATTATTATTATTATTATTATTATTATTATTATTATTATTATTATTGTTGTTGTTGTTGTTGTTGAAATGTTACTACTATGCCGTAGTGCTTGAATGAAGGTGGAGGAAAGACACAATATATGTGTATGTGTATTAAAAAACAAATTTTCGGATGTAACCCACATCCTTTCTCACGGTACGTTGGTCTGAACATGATTGGACATATCTTTTTTATCATTTTAATCATGTTCAGACCATTGTATACAGTACCGTGAGAAAGGGTGTCGGATACATTCGAAAATTTGTTTTTTTATATACACGTACACATATAGTGTGCCTTTCTTTCATCTTTATTATTATTATTATTATTATTATTATTATTATTATTATTATTATTATTATTATTATTATTATTTAATTAATAGAAAAGTTATGTTATTCATTTAAATTTAATTTTGGATGACTAAAGTTTGTTTTAAATATAGTTACGTTTATCTTTATTATGTTTAGGTTCGTATGTGTGTGTGTGTGTGTGTATGTTTGTTTCTGTGTGCTCAGAATAGCGAGTGGGTGTAAGTTCTTTGGTGCCCTTGGATAACACAGTAGCCATGGCTGAACTATGGTTGTTACCAAGAGCGTCTTTAAGAAAGGGCAAAGTAATGAGTGCTCTTTAGATTTATGTAATTAGGAATTCCATATATTATTTGCTAATTTTATTAAATTATTTTCCATTCTCTAAATATTTACGATATTCCAATACCTATGAAAATGATATGTTGCTTTTAGTCTTGAGAAAAAAGTTGTACTGTATATCTTCATTGAAAAACCTAATATAAAATCTTAACGCAAAAAACTTTGTTAAGGTTTGCCAATAAAATTGGTGGCAATACTGTTAGTGGTAAAGCGATCTCCGTTGGTAAACAAATCTGGCCACACTCAGTGCTGTGGCGGCCCAGCTGATCGGGTTCTCAGAGGTCGGGCGACCTTTTCTTACCCCAAAATACTGATGTGACCGGGAAGTGGTTTTCCTCAAGAGTATTTTCCAAGATTTTTTCTTCAGACATATTTCCTTTATGCACGTACTAATTATTCCGCCTTTTATTCATATATATATATTACATGTATGCACGTATTACATATTCACATATTTCATATATATATTTGCTTGTTTGCACGTGTGAAGTGACCCGGGACGCTGGTTTAGTTCTGCCGTCCTGCGCTAAATATTTTCTCCGAGAAAACAGTGTTGTATACTCGGAGTCTATGTTTAAAGTTCTTTATTTCACGTAAAACAATATTATTCTTGATGGTTTAATAAGTTTATATTACCTGTTTGTGGCATGACGTATTTCAGGCTTAAAGTTCAGTCATTAATAATTAATGTTTGACGTTAAATCACGAAATTGAAACTGTTGATACCAAATTTTTATCAACAGATATACGAGACTATAGTGAGATTTGACACCTTAGCCATTACAGATTTAAAGCGTAGCGTTAATAAAATTAAAGCTTAGCGCTTATAAATTTGAAGTTAGCGCTAATAAATTTAAACTTTAACGCCAATAAATTTAAAGCTTAGTCCTATCCTTTTGGTATCTTTTCCAAGATTTACAGAACAATTAAAAATACTCATCAAGTGAGCCTAAGCAAAGCAGACATATTGCATTCCTGTTGCAATTCCTGGGCCCGTAAATTATTGACTTGTGTATATAAATGTTCAAGCTTCTGATTTTGTATGAACTTTTGCAGATTTTCGTAATATTTACTCAATTTTAGTAGCTGCCAGACAACAAAACCAGGATTACAGTAGAACTGTTGTCACAAGGAATTACAGAGCATCGCTCCAACGCGCTTATACATTACGGGATTAGATTTTTAGGGATACAGATTGATTTTCTCAATAAACTATTTGATAGATGCAAATATGCAACTTAATAGGCTTTTTATATGCACATGACGATAACCTCATTATGGCTGATGCCTCGGTAGTAAAGTCCAGTGGTTGATGGGGGGGGGGGGTCAGATCTAAGTGTTCACACTAGGGTGAACACTAGATCACACTAGGGTGAACACTAGATCACACTAGGGTGATCTAGGCTTGGGTAGTGGGTGTACCAAGTGTCAGTGGTTAGGTAGTAGGTGCGCCAGGCGTTAGTGTTCAGGTACAGGGGGGGGAACGAGGTGTCTTTAAATTTAAATTTTGCCCCGAGGGGCGAGTTTATTGGGCAGCGCCACTCATTTTAGGAAGTTGGTATACCAGATTTCAGTGTTTAGGTAGTGGGTGTACCAGGTGTCATTCTTTAATTAAGCTGTGGACACAGGAAGTCATTGGTTGAGGACAAGAATCATTAGTGATGTTGTGGGTACAGGAATTCTTTGGTTAAGAATACATGAAGTCATTGGTTAATCTGAGGACACATGAAGTTATTGATTAGGTAATGGACACAGGAAATCATTGGTTTAGCTATTGACACAAGAAGTAAATGGTTTTAAATTATTTGTTTTATATATAATATAATTAAAACCCGAGTGTTTAGCCCTAAAGGCATCCGTTATTTTACTTATCGTTCCCTTTTTCACCATGAAATTATATAAATTTTCCAGTGACCAGTAAAGCTTTTTCCAGATATGCTGGGATTTGTGCATACAATTAAATTAACTTAAATTTGCCAGTTAATAACACCTATTAAATTCGAGCATAAGTGCTCAGTGTGCCTAACTAATATGATAAGAATTAAACTGTAGCACATGAGTGGGATGGAGAAGCCTGTTGATGATGTACTCAAAGACAATCATTCTTGTCATGGTGAGAAGTGAGGCTAAGACCTCCGCACGCGCGAAGCTGGCCAAACTTTGTACTAATCGTTTAAGACGACTTAAAATATTGCAGTAAAGAAAGAAGAGAATAAAGGGGTAAGAGACGAGAGTGTTGATGGAGGGAAGTTGGAGGAGGAGTCAAGGGAGAGCCGCCCCTGGACGAGTAATGGGTGAGGGACACACGTAAGGATCATCCGGCTCGACCATAACCCCGGGGAAGACTTCGATAAACCTCCGCCTACTCCACTTTAATAAATGCTAGGATTTTCTGGGTTGTATTGTGTGAATAGAATAACCTTTTCTCCTATATTATTGTCCACCGCTGCTGAAAGGAAACAACATTTTAAATTCATTGATTTTTTTTCACTGGTTTATTCTGCGTCCAAAGGTCACTTACTTAAAGGTCACACACACACACACACACACACACACACACACACACACACACACACACACACACACACACACACACACACACACACACACATACACACACACACACACACACACACACACACACACACACACACACACACACACACACACACAAGGTGAGAAGCAGGAGGGAGTGTAGGAAGTACAGAAGACAAAGGACAGAGGACAACAGGATTAGATGTAACAGAGCTAGGAATGAGTACATTAACATAAGACGAGTGTCGGAAAGAAATTATGAGAATGATATTGCAATCAAAGCGAAAAAGCAACCTAAATTACTACATAGCCATATAAGAAGGAAGATGTCGGTAAATGACCAAGTGACAAGACTGAGGAAAGCAGAAGGGGCATATACAGAAAGCGACAAGGAAATCTGCGAGGTACTGAATGCAAGTTTCCATGGAGTGTTCACAACCGAGCCTGAGCAGCTCCTATTGTTAGAAGCGATTACCCTAGATGAAAGACTATCAGATATAGAGGTGACAGCAGAGGAGGTAATGAAGCAGTTGACAACACTGGATGCAAATAAAGCTGTTGGACCAGACAAAGTATCACCGTGGATACTAAAAGAGGCCGCGCAGGCTCTCAGCGTGTCGCTGGCAATGATCTTTAATGAGTCACTTATGTCTGGAGAATTGCCCAGTTGCTGGAAGGAGGCAAATGTCGTACCGATTTTCAAGAAAGGTGATAGGGAGGAGGCACTTAACTACAGACCCATATCACTGACAAGCATCCCCTGCAAAATACTTGAAAGAATAATTAGGCTAACTTGTTGAGCACCTGGAGAGCATTGGGTTTGTAAACAAGCACCAACATGGGTTCTGAACAGGGAAATCATGCCTAACAAACCTTTAGAATTCTATGATAAAGTAACAAGGATAAGGCAGGACAGAGAAGGCTGGGCAGACTGCATATTTCTTGACTGCCAAAAGGCCTTTGATACAGTACCGCACATGAGACTGCTATACAAACTTGAGAGACAGGCAGGAGTAAGCGGAAAGCCCTAGCATGGTGAAGAACTACCTAACAGGAAGAGCCAGAGGGTCTGGTACGGGGCGAGAAGTCGGACTGGCGAACAGTAACAAGTGGAGTACCTCAAGGATCGGTGCTGGGACCATCCTCTTTCTCATTTTACGTAAATGATATGTTTACAGGATGGAATCATACATGTCAATGTTTGCGGATGACGCAAAATTAATGAGAAGAGTTGTGACAGACGAGGATTGTAGGTCCTCCAAGAGGACTTAAACAGGTTGCAGAGATGGTCAGGGAAATGGCTACTTGAGTCAACCCAGTAAATGTAAAGTTATGGAAATGGGATCAGGTGATAGGAAACAATACCAGGACATCTAATGGGTCACAATAGTTACCTGTTTTAGTCATGTACAATTTTATCTCTTCCGACACATCTCTACAAATTTATTGATTGGAAGCAAGTCATATTCAATAAATTTGGATAGTATGTTAAACTGATAATTTATTCACGTGTTCTCCCATTTCATGCTGGTATTATATACAGTAAAGTATGCTAGACTTCTTGCTATACTTAACTTCATTACGACGACATTTTCTGGCGAGCTTCCTATTCGGAAAAATACTCTTTTATACACACACATGTCCCTGAGTATTTTGACCTCTTTAACCATTGAAGATAATTTTTTAGGTATTTCCTCATAGGTCTTGTTCCTCAAATTTGCTCTGGTTTTTGTTATGCTTTTCTGAGCTCGCATAAGTCTCCCTATATCTTAGAAACAGTTTGGCGGCTACACTTACACAGCGTAGACCAGTGATTGTGAAGTCTGCCTGTGGTTAATGTCGCCTTGTATTAAAATTTTTTTTAAAGAACCAAGAATTGTTTGCTTGGCAGCTATACTGTGTGTTGTGGGGGTGCGTTTGAGGTCATGACTCATTGTTAAACATCCCCACTATTTTCTCAACTCTTTAAGTTACTTCTACTCCTCTTTTAAATATAAATAATTTATACTTGCTGTATAAATTCATTTGACCATCATTTTAGTCCATTCTGATAATTACTCCCAGGTGTTAAGAATCATCTCTGCAGCCTACTTCTATAAGCAGCGCGTGTCCTAGTTTCCCTGGGAAATGTGCATATGCAAACCCCCCCTTTAGGCCATTGATGTACCTGACAACCAACATGTTTGCCCGAGAAATGATCAATGTGCTGTGGCGCTTCCTACATTTATCCAGTCTGATGTTTTCTCTATTTTATGCAACTCTGTCTTCCCTGTTATTACGGTGTGTTTACCCAAGAGTCCGACCCGACCTTAACCCAAGAGTCCGACCCCGACCTTACCCAAGAGTCCGACCCGACCTTACCCAAGAGCCCGCCCCGACCTTACCCAAGAGCCCGACCCGACCTTTACCAAAGAGTCCGGACCCGACCTTACCCAAGAGCCCGCCCCGACCTTACCCAAGAGCCCGCCCCGACCTTACCCAAGAGTCCCGACCCGCGTACCTTACCCAAGAGCCCCGACCCGACCTTTAACCCAAGAGTCCGACCCGGAACCTAACCCATGAGCCCGGACCCCGACCTTACCCCAAGAGCCCGACCTTGCCGTACACGAAACTGTCGAATATCTGTTATCCTACATTAACAGCAGCTATTTTCTTTAGAAGAAGACAGTTCACTTTCAGGTGCACAAGGCCAGTCGTCCACATGTTTAATTAAAGAACTTAACCGATGCTGCCAAAATATTTCTTACCCCTTCATAAGCGTACGGGCGTTTAGCCTCATGGATGAAACAGTTTAGATATATTTTATCTTACTTTACAATATTTTTGAAAATCCGGGATGAGGAAAGTTGACGTGCGGCGTGTGAGTGGCAGTGCATTAGTGGCGTCGTCACCTGGGAGGACGAGCAGGAAGGAATAATGGTGGAGGAACACCAGGGGATCAGCCCTCTCCTTCCGGGCCACCAAATAACAAAATCCTCTTATAAACTTGAACATTTTGCTGTATAACAAGATTATCGTATTCCTCACAGGGCAGCTAAGGAAGTATGTAAATAAAGAAGGGAAACCGTTAATTGTCACCAAAGGACTTTGTATGTATATTTGTTTATACATGTATATAGTGTGTTATACTCAACAAGTTGTACTTGCGGGGAATGAGCTACGGCTCACAACCCTTAGCATCAACAAGTGTGCAGGATGCACAACCCATTGGACTGCTATATAGTCCACATTTGTGTATCTGAATGTATGTATACATGAAGTATTTATGTGAATATGCATCAACGTATGTGAACTATACATGTACTGTATAGAAGCTCTATATATATCATTATATATATATATATATAGATATATTGATATATATATATATATATATAGATGTATGTAAAACACCAAAAATAAATCACCTTTAGTAAGGAAGAGTGTGTATTGAGTCAGTGCCAAATAGAGAGAGAGAGAACCAAGTCGGAATAAAGTGGAAGCTGTCATTTCAAACCAGAGAGAATCGTCATCGTTGACAGGATAAACTCGACCCTAAAAAGCCATTATACCGCACGGAGTTGAGGAAGTCGTTTTGGGAGATAGAGGAAAGTCATTTCAACCATCACAACGTGGACGTCGGCCATTCATATGTCCGCACGGCGATACATCAAGGAGGATCAATAAGTGATTTGCATACATGGTGCTGGTCAGTCAAGATATGCAAACACCGCACCTGATCGAAGGTTGTAGATGGTTTTAAATTGGTTCCATAGCTCCGTTCGTTATGCTTCTCACTTCACCATTCGACGCTGATGGTTGAGCGTGGACAGTCCGCTAAAGGGAAGAGATCAAGAAAAGGAGCTACTTCATGCTTATCACTCTTACCACTAGCACCGCAAGTCGCAATTAGAGGATAACGATCCAACAGTGACCGAACACCAGGTTATTGCGCAGAACACTCGAAAGGTGTGAACTAACATTAGACTGGGCCGGCACAGTTGGCACTCAGCCTGTAACAATATTTGCCTTTGCATAACCACTGTTTGCGCGGTTCCCTAAATGAATTTCACTGGGGCCAAATCTATTCAACTCCGGCCTATCGTCAACTCTCACGCAGACCGATCACAGGCCCATGTGATGGCAAAATTGAATAATATCTGACAAATGGATTCCTCCCTAGGGTGTATCTATCCAACAAGACGGGCAATTCACCTTTTCTCATTGCCTGGTTGTGAAGCTGACTCAAGACAGACGTCTATACAACGTTTAATTTATGTGGACATCAACATCAATGTACAGGAGCTTCTAATGTACGGGCTACAAGCAAGGCATAATTTCTAAACGAGCTTTAACTAGTTTCCGGAGTATAAATAATGCTATATTTAGTTTTGAAGACACTAATTAGGTCATAGATACATGGTCAAATGGAGTATACATGTTCCCACTTCGTAATTCGTGGAGGGAATTTGTTACAAGACGTACTACAAGTAAACTTAGCCATCTTGCTTTAGCCCCATGCGCTAAATCCCCAGGGAACACCTTTCTTCTGCCTTCTAGGTAGACGTTCACGTCTCACAACTAAAACCTGTGTTTCTCACTGACGGCGTATCCCACATTTAACAAGACAGTTTTTAATACAAATTAATGCATATTCTTTTAATACCAGATATATAACCTCCTCTATAACCAGCTAAACTGTTACATCAGTGTGGCGATCCAGAGCGGAAAACGCCCTGCTACGGTTCCTGTCTGGAAGCGGAGGAGAAGCCAAGAGATTCATATAACCTTTAAACACTCATTGTATCAAACCACTGTACACCTTGTAATCTTTAAATGATATTAAAGCACAACATAACAAAATAGAATGTGGGTAGGTAGGAGTAAAGAACATAGAAACTGCATTGGGAGGGGACCTAAACATGCCTTCTAATGCGTTCCTATGTGCTTTCCTCCGAGGCTCAGGGTCCCCCTTCTTCCAGCCAAGAGGTGGTACTCTCTTCATATAAAAAAGTCTATATATATATATATATATTAACTAGTCAGTTTTACAGAGAAACACAACACACACAACCAAATATATAACAATTAAACAATCAGCGACCGAAGACCTCGTCCAGAAATCCTCGGGAGGTGGGTGCGTACCCAGGATCCAGCACGCATTTCCCCTCTGTCACTGAGACACTGAGGGCGTTGGAATAGGAAGCTGGCAGCTCTTGGGTCCCTAGTTTTCCCAATGAGTTCCTCACCAACCTCCTTTAAAAACTTAAGTGAACATTTACCACAGGCGCCCAGAGTCCCTGAGCCTATCGGCACGACCATGTAACAACGTTCTAGGTTTCTGTACTTGTGGACTTTTCTGGGTCTCCCTGAGGTGGCTGCCCCACCTCCCTCTGCTGAGCTGTAACGTAAATCTGTATCAGCCAATGTAGATGCACAGGTGTATATCCCAATACGACCTGTTTACCTTCCCCCCATGGCTGCAAGGGTGACTCCATCTATATATATATAATATATATTATATATATATATATAATATATATATATCTCTATCTCTATCTAATATGTGTGTGTATATATATGGTATATATACTATTCGGTGTATATATCTATGTGTAATATATAGGTATATAGCTCTACTCTCTATATCTCCATCTATATCTATCAATATCTCTATCTCTCTATGTGTCCTCTCTCTTGTACCCTCTCTCTATCTCCTCTCCTCTTCATCTCTCTATACTCGGAGTATAGGTATATATATAATATATATAAACTGAAACCTCACCCCCCACGAAGTGACTCGAACCCATAATTCCAAGAGCAACGCAGAACTGGTATGTACATGAACGCCTTAATCCGCCTTGACCATCACGTACCAGGGGACCGGACAAATGAAGTGATAGCCGAAGCTATTTTGAACCACTTTCCCCCGCCAGCACATCGGATGGTAATCTTGGCATAGCATTTTCGCAAAATCACCTCATTCTTTGGGGCACACGTGAGGAACACACATGCGAACAAGCCTGGAATGGTCCCTCAGGACTATATGCAAATGCACTGAAAAGCTCA
Organism: Procambarus virginalis; assembly: GCA_020271785.1. Taxonomy (NCBI): domain Eukaryota; kingdom Metazoa; phylum Arthropoda; class Malacostraca; order Decapoda; family Cambaridae; genus Procambarus; species Procambarus virginalis. Next base: position 4,264,805 of record WNGS01066681.1, on the reverse strand, counting down.
TATAGTCCTGGGGACCATTCAGCGTGTTCGCATGTGTGTTCCTCACGTGTGCCCCAAAGAATGAGGGGTGATTTGATAAAAATGCGTATGCCCAAGATTACCATCCAAGTGCCGGCGGGGAATGGTTTCAAATGGCTTCGGCATATCCCTTACCTTTTGTCCGGTTCGTGATGGTCAAGCGAATTAAGGCGTCCTGTACATACCAGTTGCGTTGATCCTGGCAGGTATGGGTTCGAGTCACTTCTGGGATGTGAGTTTCAGTTGCATATAGTCCTGGGACCATTCAGGCGTTTCGCATAGATATATATATATATATATATATATATATTGATGTGATATAGAGTACTCTATCTATCTCTCTATCTCTCTATATACTATATATATATCTATATATGACGTGTCGTGTACTCACCTCTTTGTACTCACCTATTTGTGCTTGCAGGATCGAGCAAGCATTGACTCTTGGATCCCACCTTTCCAGCCATCGGTTGTTTACAGCAATGACTCCTGTCCCATTTCCCTATCAAACCTAATTTAAAAGCATGAATAGTATTTGCTTCCACAACCTTTTCCTTAGTGCATTCCATTTTTCCACTATTATCACGCTAAAAGAAAAACTTCCTACCATCTCTGTGCGTCCCATCTGAGTTTCCAGTTTCCATCCTGTCCCCTCGTTCTTTTCTATTCCGTGTGAACATTTCGTCTATTTCCACTTTGTCAATTCCCCTGCGTATCTTACATGTCCCTATCATATCTCCGTTCTCCCTTCTTTTCTCTAGTGTCGTAAGGTTCAGTTTCCTTCAGACGCTCTTCATATCCAATCCCTCGTAACTCTGGGACAAGCCTCGTCGCAAACTCTGAACTTTCTTCAGTTTCCTTATGTGTTTTCTTCAGGTGGGGGCTCCATGTTGTCGCGGCATACTCTAAGACGGGTCTCACGTAGGCCATGGTGTATAGTGCCCTAAAAGCCTCCTCACATAGGTTTCTGAATGAAGTTCTAATTTCGCCAGTGTAGAGTACGCTGCTGTCGTTATCCTATTTATAGTTGCCTCATGAGTTAGATTTGGTGTCACATCCACTCCCAGAACTCTTTCTCGAATCGTTACAGGTAGGCAGTTTCCCCTTCATTGTGTACTGTCCCTTTGGTC
>WNGS01066681.1:4240850-4262657 GCA_020271785.1 Procambarus virginalis | reverse complement strand
GTTTGCCAAGTGTGTTTATCACTCCCTGCACTTTGTATAGACCAACATAGTGGGGAACATTACGTTGAAACTTTATACTTAAATTATGCTTTACGTATTTATTGGACTTAGGAAGGAGGACATTTTTTTTCTGGAAAATAAACAGCAAGAAATGACACAGTTTTCCTTAAGTACTTTCGTATATTAATACATCTTCAGAAGGAGTGACTCCTTCTGAAGATGTATTAATATACGAAAGTACTTAAGGAAATTCCTGTTTCATTTTTCCTCCGTGGTCTGACATTGTCACATTTTAAATCACGTGTTAATTTCGTGATATACGCATATATATATATATATATATATATATATATATATATATATATATATATATAATAGAAACCTTTTTCCACTGCCCCTCACAAGCCGGTTATGGGGTTCATAAAAAATTAACTACACTAACTCGGATTTGCCCTGGTTTTACCCGAGTCCTTATAATGGTGCAGCTTTCGAACGGCAAGATCGTGACCCATTTCGTTGACTTTGGTATCTGTGAGAGTTGCTTTCGAAGAATCTAACCCACTAGCTAATAAATATAAAAGTTTATCATTTGCTTTCTAGAAAATGAAATAATTCGTAGAAAACGACACGCGTAAAAATTAACGGTGACTCCATCACTTCTGAAGGAGACTTGCAATTGATGAGCATTTAATTAATTTTGTCGTGGAACAGGCAGCCTGCATATATATACATGTTAGGCTTATATCGAGCTCCCCCAAGGTCGATTTACTAACCCTCCCCAGGATGCAACCCACAACAAACTAACTCCTGGGTGCCTATATACTGCTAGGGGAACAATTGCATTAGGTGATAGGAAAGGTGCCCAATTATTTCTGTCCTGCCGGAGATTCAAACCCGGAATTCCTGATTGCGAATCGAGAACGAACCGAACTGTACTTAATGACATATTCACTTGGCATTAAACAGGAGTTGAACAAATCACTTAAATTACTTGCATCTTAACGACTAAGGTCAACGGCATTAGTTGCTGAGATACAAGTCTCGTCCTAACCACATACTCAGACCTTGATAAAGCACTAAGGAGAGTGCGAAAGACTTGTGTAAATCTTTAGATAAATTTACAAATATATAAGTGTGGGTTTTTATCGTTTTTATCATTTGATGCATCACGTTAGTGTGATTTCTGTGTGTAATGATGTAAGGGCGAAGAGGGAGTACGGCCTATTGACATAGCTCGAGTGCAAGGGAGAGTTGTGTAAAACCCTGGTTTGTGCCTCGGAGAGGCTACGGGATCTAGTAAGTTCAGTTGAACTTCGGTTTCGACTCTTTTTTTTTTAACCCTGTCGTAGCTCAGTCGATTAAGGCAGTGTCTGTGATGCTCCCGGACGCAGGTTCGAATCCTCGTCACGGCCCTTGTGGATTTGTTTATATATATATATATATATATATATATATATATATAATATATATATGAAGAATATATATGTATTCAGGCTTGTTCGCATATATATATATATATATATATATATATATATATATATATTATATATATATATATAGATGGAGGTTTCATTCGGGAATATTAATTTCATTATAAATAGGAACACGATTAACAATACGAACATCTTGATTAATTAAAACATTTACTTTTCAGTTAAAATCCATAACATTTCGAATACTCAATACTAGTCATCAACTGATCCGAAATACAGAAAAAATCGATTGAAAATTAACAGCTAACAAATAACTTTGAAATCATAATTACAATTTTAAGAGACGAAAATGACCACTTAGTAAAAAAGAACACACGGAAAGAAAAAACACCGAAGTCAATTTACGTAATAATTTAACAAAGTGAGAGTTAATAACATTCAGTATTGACAATAAGGACTAAATAAAAATCGACGCATTTGAAAAAGGCCGCAGCTCCCTGATATATAGACTCAATAATTCGAAGGTCAGACTATTTATTCATGCAAGAATCCAGAATTTTAAAGTCGGACTCATGTAAACAGTGACCACTCTCATGATTCCTAATTTCTGAAAAAGCTGACTTCATTATTGGAAGACCAGTCCTATAAGATATCCCCCTATGCTCCAGTATCCTAATTGTGAAGTGCCGAATAGAACTTCTCACATATTCCCGCAGAATATGATTGATTTAATTTGATCTTGCATAGAAACTTTGAATCTTTAGGACCTTAATTGTGATTTTTATTTAGTCCTTATTGTCAATAGCGAATGTTACAAATTCTTACTTTGTTCGTTCATTACGTAAGTTTACTTTGGTGGTTTTTCTTTTCGCGTGTTCTTTTTTAATAACGTGTTATTTTCAGCCCTTTAAAAATGTAATCATGTTTTCAGAATAAGTAATTTGTTTGTTGTTACTTTTTATTTAATTAATTTTTGAGTGTGTACATGTCGTGCCTAATAGCCAGAACCACACTTGGCCTAGTATGCAAGGTTCGATGTGTATAACTAGCAGAATGATTTTAGTTATTTTTTAAAATATTTGCTTTCCAGATTGGCTCTTTTTTTACCTATAATAATAAATTATATTCGGAACATGAAATACTGACTTAGTTATAATAGTTTTTTTAGGGTTACATAGGTTAGGTTTTAGAAACTTCTGTTAATTTTCACTCAACATAAAATTGCACATATATAATACAATGAAAGTTTATCATTTCATAAGAAAACATTTTCGAAATTTTTTATATTTCACGAAAATCGGCTTGTTAGGCAAAACTATATATATATATATATATATATATATATATATATATATATATATATATATATATATATATATATATGTCGTACCTAGTAGCCAGAACTCACTTCTCAGCCTACTATGCAAGGCCCGATTTGCCTAATAAGCCAAGTTTTCATGAATTAATTGTTTTTCGACTACCTAACCTACCTAACCTAACCTAACCTAACTTTTTCGGCTACCTAACCTAACCTAACCTATAAAGAGAGGTTAGGTTAGGTTAGGTAGGGTTGGTTAGGTTCGGTCATATATCTACGTTAATTTTAACTTCAATAAAAAAAATTGACCTCATACATAATGAAATGGGTAGGTTTATCATTTCATAAGAAAAAAATTAGAGAAAATATATTAATTCAGGAAAACTTGGCTTATTAGGCAAATCGGGCCTTGCATAGTAGGCTGAGAAGTGCGTTCTGGCTACTAGGTACGACATATATATATATATATATATATATATATATATATATATATATATATATATATATATATATTGCACCATAAAATGTACGTTGGTTTGGGTTTGTACGTTTAGCAGTTTTAGGGATCTGATTAAAGATGAAGTAAATAGGAAATCCCTTTTATTAGGATATGGATTCTCTTGCTAGAAACTATCAAAACCCACTATTCCATAAGTTTTAAGTTTGCTTATATTGACTTGGCAGTATAGCTTATCAAATTAAAAAAATAATAATCTTATAAAATAATTTTGCAATAAATTGACAGGAGACTCACAAAAAGAATCCTTTCAAGGGTGGCGCCAACCTTCACTGGTATAAAGAAACATATACTGATAATGATGTCTTGAAGTAAGGTCAAAACGTTTAACTTTTTCGTATGCATTAATCTGTCCTTCAATTTGTTCTTCAACACTCTCATCATTTATTTGTTGACTATGGCACATGTATGTTCTGGAGATAAATTCCATTTATTAAACATTTTTATAATATTTTGATCTATGAAAGTTGGTGTACATTTGTAAATATTATCATTTTCATTATCATAATCGTGCATAATATTTTTTGTTTTCTACAGGAGTGGTGGACCGACAAGCGGTGGTCAGAGACCTGGAGAATACTATCTCTAACCTCTTCACATACCTCACCTCAAACTCTCCAGCACCTCAGGAGCTCACTTCGTCAGGAGATCTTCGACTAGTTTCAAATGATGAAACTCAGAGATCTCGAGAATTAACACCTGCCGATTCAGTTGGCTTTAGTCCTCGTGAAGTGGTTTACCCTGTAGTATTCCGGCCCGTATCCGAGGCGGACTCTAATTCCAGAAGTCACCTCATAACTCCTACAGGAGCCTTTCACGCCATTTCAGAAGCAGGTCTTCCTCCTCCAATTCCTAGGCGAGGCCCTCCGGTGGACTCACCGTCTAACTTTGATTCATTCTCTTCCTCAGTGGACAAGAGATACTCTCCAGCCGCTCGCTCCATCCTCAGTAGAGCATCGCCGTCACCTTCAAGATGGATTACCGAATCTCCATTTGGTATAAATTTAAGAGACAGAAAATCTTTAATGAGTTCAGTGAATTCTAAAGGTTCCAGTGACATAGAGCTCGTTAACCTGTTTAGAGGTGAAAGTGTGAATGATGCTTTATCACAGTCTTTTTGTAGTTCTGATGACAAAAAACGAACCTTGGACGAGGAAAATAGACAAGCCAAAGCCTCGGATAATGACTGCGGGGTTAGTGCTTTTGCTTCTCCAGCCAAAACAAAACATTACGAAGGAAAAAGACTTGGAATTAATCTCTCGGGTGAACCGTCATTAAATTACAATACTAAATTTCCTTCCAGTGGAAAAAGATTTGTAAATAGTCCCAACGAACCAAGCTTAAGAAGAACACCAGTGCAATACCAAACGAGCAGTGAAACTCGGCTAGACGTTAGGTTAGCAGAGAGTAGTGAAGGAGCAAGCAGTTGCCATCTCCAAGAGCACATGCGCTCGTCTCTTACTCCGCGTGTGTCTGTGCAGTCCTTACCTTTATTATCTCACGACAAAGTGCGGCATCATGATCACCATTACTCTGAGGTGGACATTTATGACCCCGCTCAACTTAACTGCAGCACGATGGGCACGGGATCACCGAACACAACTACCAGTACACCGCTTTCACCGCCCCCGCCCATACCTCACCACTGTCAAGGTAAGTCCTCCTTCACTGTTAATGTGTTATGATAAACAAAAGTATACATAACATATAAGCAAGTAGGAATGTAAAATTATCATACGGTAAGTCGTTAGTTTGATCAGTAATCGTCCTTGTATTTCATATTGTGGCAGATGCTCATAGAACCTTGAGGACTTGGCTAGTGTCTATACAAGACTGCGACTTTTATAACTACATTTTATATTCATTTTAATGCTTCAATCATTCGTTGAACGTTGTTATTGTTAAAAAAAACTAATATTCCACAGTAACCCTGTCAGCTATGGTCCTTCATAGTATTTAACAGTACCTGAAATATCATAACTCAGTAAATTTAGATTTCTATGGTGGTTTCTCTCACTCTGTACTGTATTTACGCAATGGTTTAAATTACATTAGATAAGCTACGCTTATTCAGATTACCACACATCCTGCATTGAATCTCCTATGAATCAATTATTTTTGGGGTGAATTTGCGGTGAACTTTGTCTCCTGATCTAATTCATATATGCACACAATCAGCAAAGATAGGAAAATGATTTAATGGAGAGTAACAAGTATTTTAAAAGATTTGATCTTATCAATTCATCGTTCTACTACTAACTTCAGTTTCACTTATATTAGTTCTTGTGTGGTTTAATTGTTCTAGTTTTCAAATGTTTGTTATGAATTGTTCATGGAATATCGATCTCTTTCTTTGAGTTGGTTAACTTTACCGAGGCGTCTGCATTTTCGTTATACATAGTTAAGAAGGCCTTTAACAAATTAAATTGAAATACAACCGATTTTCCCCTTTCCTTTAACATTTCCAGCAAGTTATAACATTCTTACACATCATTAAACACTGACCTACCTCCGTTCAGTCTCCTGTGGAGGTTTTACAGTTCTAAATTTAAATTTGAACATTTCTTATCTCATAGGCTACAGGGAAGAAACAGTTCGCAGCTTAACTGTTTTCTGGGAGAAAAAAGTCCTTTCTTTTAAAAAATGACTTGGAAAGCAATGAGCTGAGGCCGTTGAAGTATACAATTGGTTGAAATCGTATAACAAGGAAATAAATAAGGTGATGATTTTATCAACACAAAATAGAACACGGAACAATTGTGTAAGTACTTATTCAGGAAAGACGTGGATAAATTCTGGCTTGGAAATAGTTATTCATTTATGGAAGAAATTACATCCAAAGAAAATTGACTGAAATCGCTGGATTGTTTCAAGCAAAGGTTAAACATGTGAATGGGTTTATCTTGGTAGAAAAAAGGAGCTGCCTCGCATGGGCCAGTACGCTTTTTGCGGTTTATTCCTAAGTTCTTATTTGTTAGTGTAACATTAGACATGCTCAATTTTTACTCTACAACTTCCTCATTATGTCATATGAAGAGTCACTATTTATATAGCATATAAACGGTCCTATATGAACCTTAAATATCATGCCCTGATAAGGACATACAAGCACAATGTAAACTCATCATTCTGGCCACTTATAAGTCGTAATGATCCTGCTCGAGGTAATTGCTTCAACTCGGTAACCAACTAATTTCATAGTTCAACCAGAAAGTTTCCAGGAATTGTTGTCCCAGGGGCTGTTAACTAATTTAGCTCACTTGCCTCCTCACCACCATTAATATCAATCGGGCATCGAAGCAGCAGCCTCGCAGGAGTTTGTGAAGTTAGTGAGGTGTCGGGATAATGCTGGTGGCCAGGTTTACCCAGCCCGGCATGTCTCTCTCTGAAGTTCTAAACTATCTACCACCTTCTATATTACCTGAGTACCTATCTCTCTCTCTCTCTCTCTCTCTCTCTCTCTCTCTCTCTCTCTCTCTCTCTCTCTCTCTCTCTCTCTCTCTCTCTCTCTCTCTCTCTCTCTCTCTTTTTCTCTCGCCCCTCTTTCCTCCCTCTACTCTCTTTCTCCCTCCCTCCAACGCATCCTCCTCTTTAGATAGGGTTTTTTGTAATTATATGCATCATAGTACAAACATTGAGGTACTAAGCCATTAGTGGAATTTGGTGCTATTCACTTTATAGTCTGAAAAATGAAGCTAAAAACAAACTTAAATATGCCTAGGCCTAGTATAGCACACAAATGTATTATATTAGGCCTCAGATAGCGTGCTTTGGGCCTCGGAAGGTTGCTAGGTTAGTTTAGTTTGTCTTTGCAACATAAATCTAAAATCTTTTCAGGTTTGTCCAAATTCAATAGTACCGCTTTCTACTTTCTAATTGTGTTATGCGTCGGTATATGTACTATGGTCTTCATTGTTACTATAAGTACTACCAAAGGATGGGCTACCTCCCCCACCCCCCCACCCTCTCTCTCTCTCTCTTTCTCTCTCTCAAGTTGGCGGTCTTTTTGACAGGGTCAACGAACGCATCTATTAGTGTCAAACCATAATAAAACTGTAAAATAAACTTTGGATACTTAAGGAATCTTAGACTCCGGCAGCCTCAGCTTTAAATATTTTTCTGATAGATGTTTGCTAATTCCTTACCGACTTTATTTTGGTAACTGGTAATTATTTTTCCCCACTTTCCTTAGGTTCTTAGCGGTATGTGTTATGTTAGACCTATAAGGAATGACCAAGCTGTTCTTAGAAGCAATCTCCTACTGCCTAGTGGTGTAAATGTGGTAGTAATTGGCTTTGGAAACTTTTAAAGCTTCTCCGAGGAACCAGTTAGGGTATCCTACTTCATTGAGTTGATTGTATATGTTGTTGATTTCAATGTCTAACAATTGAGGACTACTGATTCGCAATGCTGTTGTACTAAAATAACTGTACATGTGCTTCTTGAATGACAGTGATATAGTTTGATAATAAGTGGTCTATGGAATGGTTAAGAGGAGAATTAGTCGCATTCACACTGTATATGAGGAGTCGTATTGTGAACCTTACATTACAAAACTTAACAAGTTGGAACTCGACTAAATAAGTCATGTAGCTATTAAAGTATCACTTAAAAGAGACAATGTGATATGGAGGCTATTTATAGAAGCTCACATGTGAAGTCAGGTGAATTTATGAGAGGAAATGTGTTTCTTTAAATTGCATGGAGAGGGAAAGTTTCTCCAAATGTGAGAGTAGTGCTCTGGACTACTCTCCAGAAGGAAAGGGAAAGATTAGAGGGTAGAGGGAAAAATCAGAGGGTAGAGGGAAAGATTCCCTAGATGTGCGAGTAGGGAAATCTGCTGTAAGGAGTGTAACGTGCTGAAAGGCTACAAATTAATTAATTTGTTCATGTCTATGGAGGTTTTTATAGTAAACGTCTATAGGTCGACGATTTTGCTTACCTCTGCAGTTCTTGAGAATTGTTGTTCTTATCTAACCGTCCTAGAGAGTTGGGTCTTTTGTTCATGTTGAAGGAAAAAAGTCGTAAGTCCCTCGAGTCTCCGGCACCCACAGTGGACTGGACGTGTCTTGACCAGGAGAGATTTATTGTCAGCGTAGACGAGAAGCTTCATCCATCACCGTGAACAAAGTGAAGCCACAGCGGTAGGTTCAGTACTAAGGGACATATAACCATTAAGTTAAGGTCAAAAAATATATTGTGTGTGCGTTTAGGCTTCAGTAAGATGCAGCCACGTTCCTGTATTCAGTAAATGCAGGAAATTTAATTGAGTATATAACTTTGATAAGAGTAATACGTATTTATTTAGTAATCTAGTTATATAAAGGGATTTTAGAGTCTGGGATGTCCTTAGAATTACTATAATAGCTATGTAGAGCAGGATTTAAAAGACGAAGAAAATGATGTACAAGAAATGTAAAATATTTTGCTAGTAGTGTTAACACTAGAACGTTGATGTATTACTGGTAAGATATATTCAGCACACCACTGTACGTGGAAGATTTTTCTTACTCTTATTAGATACGAATATTTTTATGAAATAGTGTATATTTTGTCAAACACGCAGATGTTAAGTTAGACATAAAAACTATTTAGCATGACATCAGTTTTCTTGGAGTTTAAAGAGAGTTTACATTCCTGGTCTGCCATTATTGCTAAGTCATTCATATCAAGTGTGTCCAACTCTATCAGTACTTACCTATCACTGATTACGGGAAATGTTGTTGTTGAAGATTAAGCCACCACAAGAGGTGGCAGCACGGGCATGAATACCCCGTAGGTGGTAGATTTTTGGAGTGATTGTGATCAGTGATCATGTAACATCTTGAAGTGTCTCTGGGTCTGATTACGGGAAAGTGAGATCTAGCTCTTTATAGTCTCTCACTAGTCTTCTTGTAACTGTTGCGCTATAATTTAACTATTCTGATATACGAATTCTTTGTCGAATTTGGCCATAAAGATGTGGATGGAAGTGGCGTCCACAACTTTATCCCTCAGTGCATGTCACGCGTTCAGTTTAGTTCATTTATTGTGCATATCATTCCGATCCTGTGGGCGGCCCTGGAAAAGGTTACAGAGGCACATGAGGGCATGAACATTTCCTTAAATTTTTTGACTAACTTTCGTTTCCAGCTTCATCTTACGTCCTCTCGTTCTTCTTTTCATACTTTAAAGAGGCTGTTCTTGTATACCTTTGTCATTTCTTCTCAGTATCTTGTATGTTGCGATCGGGTCGTCCGTGTTCCTTCATTCCTCCAGGAATGTGAGGTCTATTAACCTATAGCCTAACCCTCTTAGCACTTGAGACTTTTTTTTAACACATTTAGGTACATCTGCATTTGGCACACTAATCATGATGCAGACCTTTGTATATTTTCATTTTCGGTTTTTATGTGTGCGGTTTCCAGGCTAGTACTGCATATTCCAATATTAACCAAATAAAAGCTGTGTAGTTAGCCTTGAAAGAGCCCTGATTAAGGTTACTCCGTTCTAGTGTTTGTCATCAAAGCGTATGCTGTGAGGTTACCGCTAATGTGTACCTCTGGATATAATGTTAGAATTATATCCACTCCCAAATCCTTTTCTCTTTCCGACTCCTGTAGATGCCTTCCCCTTATGGTGTAGATATCTTTTGATCTTCTTTCTTCCTTTCTCGTCTTTATTACCTTACACTTCTTAGGATTGAATTCTAGCAACCATTTGTTTGCCCACTCGTGGAGTTTGTCAAGGTCATCCTGTAACTTCCTGAAGTCCTCGGTTTTTACATTCTTCATGAACTTTGCGTCGTCTGTAAACATTGACATGTACGAGTTCACTTCCTCAGGTAGGTCATTCAATATAAATTAGGAACAGCAGGGTCCCAGAACCAACCCTGGGAAACTCTTCTTGTTACCTTCCTCCAACTATTAATTTATATTATCGTTTGTGTTATAGAAATAATACAGACGATATTATTTCAATATGCTAATAGAGCATAATGCATGACGTCATAAGCATTACAAAACGTAATTACATGTCAGCTAAGGCAATCACCTCGCCAAACCACACCACCTGCCTACCATCACAACCAGTCAACTAACCGACCCCCAGTATAAATCCCCCCCACACCCCACCCAATAGTCCCTTTAACTAGCCACAATAACGCTGAACGATTGGCCAGTTTTAACGCTTGGCCTTGGCCTTAAATCATAACACTCCAACAACAAAAACACAGCAATACATTGTTATGCCAAACTCCGTTTCACAAGCTTGGCAGCAAGAATGATGGTTGTTGTTGTTGTTATAGATTCAGCTACTCGGAACAAGATGTAGCACGGGCTATGGCGAGCCCGTAGTGGACATACCTGGCACAGGAGCGGTGCTGTGTGTGAGAGAGAGAATGATGGTGTTACACGTCTAGATGAACAAGTGAGGGTATGGGAACAAGTGGAAAGTAAATAAACAAGCGAGGTACTAGGAGCGGGTCTTGCGATGCTCGTCTCATTGGTCACATTTCTTCGTCAGCTGCCGGGCATGGTGGCCACTTTAGGAAACTTGATTTTCTCACAACCGCATATAATTATTTGATTAATTTCGTCCTATTTATGGGAATGTCAAATTATATATTGACTTTGGTACCTATTGAGTTTATTTCAAGTAATGTCCTTAAATTTATTTAAAATAATGTCCTTAAATTTATTTAAAGTAATATCCTTAAATTTATTTCAGGTAATGTCCTTAAATTAATTTAAGTAATGTCCTTAAATTTATGTCAAGTAATGTCCTTTAATTTATTTCAAATAATGTCCTTAAATTTATTTCAAGTAATGTCCTTAAATTTATTGAAGGTTCCTTGCAGCACTTGCATAAAATAATCTTTATTCTCCTAAAACACGTGTTCCAGGATGCTGTACATTATAATTATATAATGCACAGCTTTCTGTGCATTAATTTTCGTATAATGTTATCCATAGGCTTATGGTTAACAAATAGACCTTGTATCTTGTCATTATTACGATGAACATTACATATACAATTATAACATTTTAAAACAATCATAGAAAAAGACGTAATATGCACCCGTTGTGTATTTTTACCTATGATATACATGGAGAATATGTAAAATACGGAATATGATGTTCACGTCGCTCGGTTAAACTGTTTGCTCTGGCCAGTAATTGCTTGGGTGATGGCTATGGGTACCTTTATATGCCTAACAGGTTTCCTGTCCCAGACAATGGAACTCCAATATAGACATATTACGTGTGTGTGTGCTTTTGGGATGTATTCTCATGATTGCCAAGTTAATGTGTTGAGTATTTAATTGTTGCATGCTTGCTTAATTGCAATAGAAAATGAAGTGGTCTTTGTGTATACAATGTGACAACAATTCTCTTACCGGTATTTTGGAAAATGGTTAATGGAAGACAATCTGAAAAGTTAATAGGTTTTGCAAATTGTGTGGAATTTAGTCGCCGTTGGGGTGTTCGGATATTATGTAGTAAATGTTAGAAATGCCGTGAATCTCTGGCTTTGACTGGTATACAAGGTATATGATAAACTGGTTAGGATATATGACCGTGTACCGTGTGTAAGGCGACAACAACAACAGTGGCACGAGTGTCATAGTGTTTATAGTGATTGGTGGACTTTGTGTTACTCCACGAAATGTGTTGAGGTTCAGTTGTCGCGAAGCCTCTTGCACGAGGCTGATTGCAACATCAACAAGTTCCCAGAATCACAAATGAAAATAAAAGAGCGTTTCTGGAGTTCAAATAGAGCGCCTGAGATTTTTGTATGTGCGTTGATTACACCTCTGTATGCATCTATAGCTCTGTATACATACAGTCACTTGTATATATATATATATATATATATATATATATATATATATATATATATATATATATAAAACCAGCTGTGTTTAATACGTATATACGTTAGTATTTGTGATAAATGTATATATACATACGTAAGTAATACAGTTATATAAATGCGTTGCTGCTATACACTACTGTATACATTTTTGTGAAGTAGACATATTTATCTCTGTAATACTTATGTAAATTAAGGACGAGTAAGTTGCAAAAATTTTCTTTCACATTGATGGTGATATAAAATATATAGATGAAGTTTTAATTAAATATCACATGAATTGTGTGGAGAAACAATTAGTGTCGACTAAAGAGTGGAGGAAATACATCATGAAGGAAGTAGAGTGGAAGGAGAATAACCTGTGGATAACGTGCGGGAAGATGGATTAAGGCGATGTTCACAATAGCGTACGCCAGAGATTAATTAAGGTGGGATCAAAGCCTGGGCTGGCTACACTGGGGGAACTAATCGTTAGACATCGACAAGACACTAAGGGTTCCTGCCCATGGTTCTCCCCCTCTCACATCCCCACACCTCCCACCGAACTAGTCCCCAATCCCTCCTCAACACCCACAATTCCCTCCGTCCTAGCTTCACTCCTAGTCCACTCAACAGATCCCCAGATCCTCCTACTAACCCTTCTACTTCAATCCACACAGCCCATTCAGCCTCCATTCTCCGTTTTATGTCTTACGAAAGACATTGAAATCATCTGTAAGTTGCTAGCGATGAGTGTAAATTTATTGAGTAACCTTTAAGGTCGTAATTCAGTATGTGGGTACTGAGAGCTATCAACTCATCATTGCGCGCTTCTCAGAAGGGAGCAGCATTTAATTACTCGTCAGACCATTGAACCTAAATCACACGATGCACAAATTCCAGTACCCATATATACTGCCAAACACTGATATTAACAGCCCAGGTGAATGGACTGATATTAACGTTTGTCCAGTTGGAGGAGTCAACAGTAGCTGAGCCATGTTTACATATAACAATGATAGGAAAGTTATTAGTTAGTGTCAAGGTCTCTGAGGATCGTTTTGAAGATTGTTCTCCAAAGTAATTGTAACGCGATACTCTCGATAAATCACCGAGAGATCACTTATATATATATATATATATATATATATATATATATATATATATATATATATATATATATATATATATATATATATATATATATATATATATATATATATTAGGGGTACCACCTCTGGTGCAATTGCAGGGACCCACATCCTCGAAGAAGAAAACAAAGAGCATTCAGAGAAGATCTTGTGGATTCTCACTGAATACTTAATTCTTTTCTTCTCCTACCACCCCTATTATTTTTTTGTATGTTTTGTTTTATTTTATTGCAATGCTACAGTTTACAGAGAACACACACACACACACACAAATATATAACAATTAAACAATCAGCGTTCGAAGACCTCGTCCAGCTCCTCGGAGGTTGGGTGCGTACCCAGGATACAGCACGCATTTCCCCTCTGTACTGCGACACTGAGGCGCTGGAATAGGAAACTGGCTGCTCGTGGGTCTCTAGTTTTCCCAATGAGTTCCTCACCAACCTCCTTTAAAAACTTGAGTGCACATTTACCCCAGGCGCCCAGAGTCTCTGAGCCTATCGGCACGAACCTGTAACAACGTTCTAGGTCTCTGTACTTGTGGATTTTCTGGGTCTCCCTGAAGGTGGCTGCCCCACCTCCCTCCGCTGAGCTGTAACGTAAATAGGTATCAGTATATATATATATATATATATATATATATATATATATATATATATATATATATATATATATTTGTGTTCACACCACGTGTAGATGGAAGGCTCATTGTACACTGGAAGTTTTGAAGTAATCATAAACTGATTTATCTTTACCATAACTTAATATAGATCATTCCTGTATGATTGTTTTTCATTCTATGAATTAACAAACACAAGCTCCCCGTCCCCCATTTAACGGGGAATAGCGAACATAGTGACACAATACGCCAATGAACACCGTAAGATAAACGACACATGGTCAGATATGTTAACAAATTTCCCATAGGCCATATGAGATAAGAATAAATTTAGTTTGAAAGATGAGTTTACATTCTGCTCCTACATTATACAATTTTCCCAGGATTCCGTAACCATAAGCTAAGATAACTTTTGGTCCAGAAGCGCGCCAAGACTCGTCCACCCGACCCCGGTCCACACCCGATCAAGGTCTGGAACCCGGTCCACGCCTACCCAGTAAATACCCGACCCAAATATAGAACTGACTTCAGTCCACACAGCACCCTGACTCTGGGCTCACACAACGCCGCTCCCCCTGTCCACACCCGACCCCAGTCAACACCCGTCCCCGGTCCACACCCGACCCCGGTACACACCCGACCCCGGTCCACACCCGTCCCTGATCCACACTCGTCCCTGATCCACACCCGACCCCGGCCACAGCGCCCCAAGAGACGCAACGCCACAAGCTGCAAAACTCTCATTGAGAAAGTCGAGAAAACTTTGTGTGTCGAGTTCGTTAGATGAATGGGAGAGCGGAACCCCCATACTATGAACCAGCTGAGCCGCAGAGCCCTTGCCAGAAGTGATTGCATTCACTCTGAATCTTGGTTTACGTGATACATCATACACTTAACGAGAGAATTTAAGTGTTGTAAGTTTATATCGTAAATTCTTTTGGACTGGTCAAGTTTACCCTGTGTCTTAATCCTCGATCATTTAAATGTATTAAAATCAATATCCTGCCGTAACACATGCAAAATACACAGTTGTCAACGGCCATTCAAATACTTTTCTGTCTTCTGATAGGCGAAGGACATGCTATACTTGAAATTGATCAGATGGGTTTACATGCTAGTGACTAGAGTATTATGTATCTGACAACTCAATCAACAAAGTAGTTAATCTAAACATGGATATCGTGGGCCCGGATTCAACAAGAATATTCGCATCTACTTACAAACCTGTTCATCTTTACTCAACGCTTGGCGACTTTGTTTACATTTATTAAACAGTTTATGAGCTCTGAAGCACCATGAGTCTGATTATAACAAGAATAACATTTGATTGGGAAGTTTCGATGCTTGTAAACCCTTAAATGTAAACAAAGCCGCCAAAGATTAAGAAAAGATGTTCAGGTTCGTAAGTAGATGCGTAAATGCTTATTGAATCCTGGCCCTGCTTAACGAAATATACGATTGACTGACATTTCGAAAGTAATATAATAGAACGCCAATGGTATTCCTCAATCATGAATGCTTCATTATCGTTATGAATGCATTACTTGCTTCGTGTAGGCTACTGTGTCTTGCAGTCATCGTCAATAATCCAACCCGTCCTCTTAAAAATAACGTCGCGTTTCGCTCGTATGCGCGCTATGGCCAAAAATGGACGTAATTTGAAATGAAATCGGCTCACGAAAGTGATGTACTGTCCCGTTTTCTGTTTGAGTCCTCTGGCTTACTCGTTAAGGTTAGGAGAGGAAACTTTGCAATTAACGTTTTTCAAGACGTTTTGAAACGTTAGGAGTATTTCCTGCCCTCCTAACCAACCAGAGGACCCTTAACTTACTGTTTTGGAAAAAAATCCTAAATTTATTTTAATTTTTTAATTTTCAAATTACGTCAATTTTCGGGCAAACGGCCAAATTCAAACGTAATTTGTAAGAGGACAGGTTGTTAACAGCAGATGTTAACTGTAGAAAATTTACTTCAGTTATATTAAAATATTGATTTAATTGATTATTAATACACTTGAGTTACAATTACTAAAATCGAAATAGTTAATTAATAAGTCCATAGGCACTGGTAGGTAGTTACACGAAAGCACATTACATTATAAGACCTAAAGGGGCTACACATTTCTGGAAACAGGACCCGAGGACTTTTACATTAAAGAAACAAATTAAGATAATTCATTTCCTTCTGTTATCACCAAAACCATATTAGAATAATTCATATTACCGTTTAACTTAAATACACAAGATTTATCATCTAGTGTGGTTTATATTGATTAAACTTGAATTATGTTCGTTATAAATTATCATTAAAATTCACGCATATTAAGTTTCACATTGCCGCTATTTGACTATGCTATAGGCCGTCCTCAGTGTAAAATGATTACCACAAGACAGCAAACCCATTCTTACACCAGCTGGATAGTTATCTAGATATTTGTGATGGCCTGAAAGCATATTATCGTCCCATAAATAGTCTACCTGTAGACTGGCAAGTGAACTTTTGTCATAACTAGAGAANAAAACCTGATGGACCTTAAGTGGTTCATCATTGCGAAGTTGGTAGTATTCTTTGTCAATTCTCCGATCAGTGATAAATTGCTTTGCGTACAAAAAGGTTGGAAAGGCTTTGTGGAGAGAAATTTCCAATAAACCTAAAAATATCATCCGTCGTTGAGAAGGGATGGGTCACCTTGTGTACTACTTAAATGATATTGGAATTCTTTTCTGTACTCGCTGACGCACCAATAATGTGATGCATTAAAGAATATATCTAACTTTGATACACTGACAAAGAAATAATAAATTCTTTTATTCAATGGCTGATGCGTTTGATAAGCAATTTTCAATTACAGTGTATTCAGATAAAAAAGGAGTTTATTTTCATATAAACGAGGTCGTGCATGTTTTGTAGCCCTAGACAATCACAAACGAGTCTCCTTTCCCATCTGCAGGGAAGACAAATTAATTCACACTTGTATATTGATCCCCCACACTCGGCATCATAGATCATGCGTCCTACCACACAAACATTCTTGCTTTCCTGAACAACCCTTGTTGCCACTCCACTAGTATTCTCATTCAATATAAAACGCAACTTATCTCTAACTATAGTCTGGTGTTCACGTATATACAAATATTTAGCTAACTCGATAACGAATTAACGAGGCCCAACAGCTAATGCATTCACAGGGATATTGAGGCGACGGCGACAAAAAGAATGAACACAATAACATTGGTGTGCCGCTGCGGGCCACTCGATATTCCACATCTCAACATGTGCGCTTGACCACGTCTTAGGCTGCTCCTCTCGCTCTTCCTGTATAACGTGCTATTCCTTATGTGGGTTATGTAAACAGTTTAGTGCTTCTTGTTATACCAGAGAATTGGCAATGCGGACAAATATAATAGGAATCTCCAGAAATAATATACTGTATTTAGTATTTTTTAAACACCTGCGATATACAGTATTCACACACACACACACACACACACACATACTGTATATCAGAAAATGTAGAATTTGCAAAAGAAATACATAAACTATTGCTATCCTTTTTAACCGCCACAAACAACCCACTAACGCTCAATTTACACATCTTGCCATTTTCTGCTTATTTTGTCATTTCTTAGAACAAACAATGTAAGCTGTGTTCCCCTGTTTAGAGGACACTGGATAGGGAACTTTGATGTATTTAATGAATGTGACTGTTCTCAGAACATAGTCGTCACTATTACACATGACAGTCGCATAGAGTAGACGCACATGTTACCGCAGTTTTTCTATTGAAGAGCGACTGTATGTTATGTGCATTAGGGTCCAGATGATGTTATCCCTCTGGTATGCTTGCAGCACTTTTCGACGTGTAGTTTTACTGCGAATTGTTACTACCCATTAGTCTCTATCCTGGAATGTAAGTTCGTCGCTCAATCTTACCAATTCAACAATATGCGAGTGTATTTTATAACCTAAGACGTAATGTTTTTTCTTTATACTTTACAACACCGGATAAGTATTTTATATTTTTATATTTACTCAGACCATGCTGAATTATATCGTAGAGTAAAACTTAGTTATGTAACATTAACATTATACTCTCGCAAGAGACTGGTGCTTCACACAAGGGCCGACTGTGTTTCACATTGTGTGGTATGTTACATTTCACACCAGTCGTTCATCTGCATTACTTGTTCCAAAAGTGCGTTAATGTGTCTGAGTATGACGTATCCCTAAATTGTCTGTAATGAGATTACATTTACCTTGCCAGTTATACAATATTTTACAGTATCAGACTTCCCTCAAAAAGGGATTATGTCCCAGATCTTAAATTAATATTGTGAATATTTATGTTTTAAGAAATACTAATACTGTATCCACAATTTTTTTTTTTAGTTTTCTTAAGACACACCGATGCATATCATTTTATTATGATAAAGTACAGAATCAATACACACATCCTTTTATCATTTACAAATGTACATGTAATAGCTGCAATTCTTTCTCAGAGTGGATAAGCGTGCAAATTGTACTGATTTGCATACAAATATGCGTAAGATTCTAATGAAGCCTATCTACCCTTAACAATATAATGTCTTACGGGCGAATGTTGTCGAGGACGCATACAATTCCTATGCAGTTATTTATTTGCAAGAAAATAAAATATTGCAGCAGACAATTTAGAAATATGCGATTAATGCACTGTTGGTACTGAGAGGATTTATACTTTTCAAGCTCTACCACTGTATTAAAGACAGTCACAAGAGGAAAGATTTCAGAGGCAACAGTCCGCTGCCCAACTGAGTGGCAGCCTGGGAAAGTATAAAATTTTAATTGGGCAGCGGATTGTTGCTTCTGAAATCTTTCCTATTATGGCTGTATATAGTACAGTGGTAGAGCTTCTGTCTCATGCTCGTGGGGTCAGCGGTTCGAGTCTCCTAGTGCCCAAGTTAATTAAATGTATATTTATGACGGTTGAGAGGCGGGATCAAAGAGCCAGAGCTCAACCCCCGCAAGCACAACTAGGTGAATACACACACACATACACACACACACAAACAGGAAAAGCAAAAATTTCCAGAAAGTCAAGATAAGAGTTGAATAAATAATATGTAACGAGGACAAACTTTTACTGAGAGAGAAGCTATAAGAGCAGCACTCCCAGGACCAGCACCGTAAGAGGGGCGAGGTTGTAAACTATAAAAATCAAGACGTAAACTTCCCGCAGCCAATACGAACCCAAGAAGCGAGAAAAGATACAAAAGCAAGTCCTAAGTAGTAGTGAAAGGCGTGGATGAGAGATGAGTCGGAGCCCTCCAGCCTAATATACCAAGCTCTTGTTAAGGAGATGATTTGAGTGCAGCGAGGGACACTGGTGCGGCACTTTAGACTTCTCTTGAGACTTCCTCTCTCTTGCACCTGACATCCGTAATCGAGGTCTATATATTTTCATAACGCTGTTGGCATTAACTCAACATAATTTGTACATATGTAAAGTTATGTCATAAAAGTGAAGCGATCGATACTCTCACTGCTTGGTGTCAATATAATAGTGTTTGTAGTTTTTATAATGTATAGTTTTAAATTCTGTTTAAAGGAGCAGTAAGTGGTAAGCTAGATCAAAGGAAGGTAGTAAGATTGGACAGTACACTATAGAGGTAGGTAGGACCGATGGGAATTCGGGGGAAAGGGCGAGTCATAAAGAGTAAAAAGATGGAGGGAAGTTTGTGTGAAGAGGGAGGCGTTAGAAGACGGTAGATAGGAAACTAAGTGAAATAAATGGTAGGGGTATTTGAATAGTTCCTGTGGTAAGGGTAGCAAAGATGTGGGGCACAGACACACATATTATTATTATTATTATATATATATATATATATATATATATATATATATATATATATATATATATATATAATGTGTGTGGTGTGTGTGTGTGTGTGTGTGTGTGTGTGTGTGTGTGTGTGTGTGTGTGTGTGTGTGTGTGTGTGTGTGTGTGGTGTAAATCACGAAATTTAACACGTGATGAAAAATGTGAGTGTCAGACCACGGAGGAAGAATTGAAACAGGAATTTCCTTAAGTACTTTAGTATTTAATAATACATCTTCAGAAGGGTGAGTTACAAGTACAAGTTTTGAATTAGGCCAATTGACTATTGGCCCATAGGATACAGCTCCTATTCATTCCCACCCAATCCCAGTCATATTTTTATCACTGTACCTCACTTCACTTCACCTCTCTCCTGCCTGTATATGTCCAAATCTTTGTACTTATAACTCACCCTTCTGAAGATGTATTATTAAATACGAAAATACTTAAGGAAATTCCTGTTTCAATTCTTCCTCCGTGGTCTGACAGTGTCATATATATATATATATATATATATATATATATATATATATATATATATATATATATATGTTATATATATATATATATATATATATATATATATGTATATATATATGATATATATATATATGTATATATATGATATATATATATATATATATATATATATATATATATATATATATATATATATATATATATATAACTGAAAACTCACACCCCAGAAGTGACTCGAACCCATACTCCCAGGAGCAACGCAACTGGTATGTACAGGGATGCCTTAAACCACTTGACCATCACGACCGGACATAAGGAAGTGATAGCCGAGGCTATATGAACCACTTCCCCGCCGGCACTCGGATGGTTATCTTGGGCATAGCATTTTATCAAATCACCTCATTTTTTGGGGCAACACGTGAGGAACACAAATGCAAACAAGCCTGAATGGTCCCCAGGACTAGATACAACTGAAAACTCACACCCCAGAAGTGACTCGAACCCATACTCCCAGGAGCAACGCAACTGGTATGTACAGGGATGCCTTAAACCACTTGACCATCACGACCGGACATAAGGAAGTGATAGCCGAGGCTATATGAACCACTTCCCCGCCGGCACTCGGATGGTTATCTTGGGCATAGCATTTTATCAAATCACCTCATTTTTTGGGGCAACACGTGAGGAACACAAATGCAAACAAGCCTGAATGGTCCCCAGGACTAGATACAACTGAAAACTCACACCCCAGAAGTGACTCGAACCCATACTCCCAGGAGCAACGCAACTGGTATGTACAGGGATGCCTTAAACCACTTGACCATCACGACCGGACATAAGGAAGTGATAGCCGAGGCTGTATGAACCACTTCCCCGCCGGCACTCGGATGGTTATCTTGGGCATAGCATTTTATCAAATCACCTCATTTTTTGGGGCAACACGTGAGGAACACAAATGCAAACAAGCCTGAATGGTCCCCAGGACTAGATACAACTGAAAACAGTTGTTTTCAACTGAAAACAGCTGTTTTCAGTTGTATCTAGTCCTGGGGACCATTCAGGCTTGTTTGCATTTGTGTTCCAAGATAACCATCCGAGTGCCGGCGGGGAAGTGGTTCATATAGCCTCGGCTATCACTTCCTTATGTCCGGTCGTGATGGTCAAGTGGTTTAAGGCATCCCTGTACATACCAGTTGCGTTGCTCCTGGGAGTATGGGTTCGAGTCACTTCTGGGGTGTGAGTTTTCAGTTGTATCTAATCCTGGGGACCATTCAGGCTTGTTTGCATTTGTGTTCCTCACGTGTTGCCCCAAAAAATGAGGTGATTTGATAAAATGCTATGCCCAAGATAACCATCCGAGTGCCGGCGGGGAAAGTGGTTCATATAGCCTCGGCTATCACTTCCTTATGTCCGGTCGTGATGGTCAAGTGGTTTAAGGCATCCCTGTACATACCAGTTGCGTTGCTCCTGGGAGTATGGGTTCGAGTCACTTCTGGGGTGTGAGTTTTCAGTTGTATCTAGTCCTGGGGACCATTCAGGCTTGTTTGCATATATTATATATATAATTATAATAATAATATATTATATTATATATATA
>WNGS01066681.1:4215089-4237187 GCA_020271785.1 Procambarus virginalis | reverse complement strand
CTCGGGTACTCGTCTGGTTTCATATCCATGAAGTTTCTCTAACTTCGTCTTGTGTTGACTAGGTACGGACTCCACGCTTTAGCTGCATACTCCAGGATTGGTCTGTCGTTTATGGTATGCAAGATCCTGAATGATTTCTTACGTAAGTTTCTTAAAGTAGTTCTTATGTTGGCCGACCGAGCATACCCTAATGATATCCTGTTGATGCGTGTTTCAGGGGCCAGGTTCGGTGTTATGTGCGCGTAGGCTATAACTGTATAAATAGGCTGTAGAACTTACAAGAAGTAACATGAAGAATAGTTGAAGATGCTGTGAATAAACAAATCAAACAAACTTGTTGAACAGTAAAATTAACAATAAAACTTTCCGAGCCGCCAGAAAATGTGGACAAGTAGTGAAAGCCGACGATGAAATATTCCCCCGCCGAGCTAGAGGAAGTGGCGAGAGAGGGAGGAAGGGCCAGGGATATGAGAATATTTAAGGGAAATGTGGTTAAAATATTACTTCCTCTCTCTGGGCCATTTGGCTTGAGGTGATGAAGGCGTTGTGAGAGGAATGAGAAAGTAGAGGAACTTAAAATAAACGATGGAAGGAGATGTTCTCTAAAGGATCCTATTTCAGAATGATACTTAGTTACAGTACTAGATGGATTATGATAATGTTAGGGAGGGAATAATAATGCTAGAATGTATATGCTAATGTTAGGGAGGGAATGATAATGCTAGAATGTATATGATAATGTTAGGGAGGAATGATAAAGCTAGAATGTATATGATGATGATAGAGACAATTTATAATATTGGAGTGAGGATAATGATAATATTGTAGCGAGGATAGCTGTGCAGTCAAAGGTTTGTAATTAGAATGTTGAAGTGGTAATTATTATATTGAGACGAAGATAATGCTGTCAAGGGATTAAATGTTGACCAAACGACACACTAGAAAGTGAAGAGACGACGACGTTTCGGTCCGTCCCGGACCATTATCACAATCGACTTGAGAATGGTCCAGGACGGACCGAAACGTTGTCGTCCCTTCACTTTCTAGTGTGTGGTTTGGTCAACATTTTCCAGCCGCGTTATTGTGACACCTCATTTGCACATGGAATATCAAAGTATACTTCTTTGATAAATGGGGATATTAAGACAGTAGATGGTGAATCATCAGTAGTAAAAAACTAGGCAATGGCGAAAAAGAAGCATTAGAAACCTTAATTATAAAGCGACACTAAAAACAAGATTTAGAAACCTTCTTTATAAAGATAAATTATAAACGCTTAACATTATCTGGAAAGACGGACAAGAGCCGAAGCTGAACCTCCTCAAGCAAAACTAGATAGAACGCGAGCTTGCACTCACACACACACACACACACCACACACACACACACACACACACACACACACACCACACACACACACACACACACACACACACACACACACAGGTTTATACATTTATTCAATGTCCCACGATGAAGCAGAAAAGGACGACAGTCCCTCTGGTCTTTCACCGTTTTCCTTATTGATGAGAAGTCTTCTCAGTATTTTCTACATGTTTGACTTTCTTGTCTTATTGGTTTGGTTCCCAACTAATCATGACTTTTATTACATTTTAGTGTCTGTCCACTAATGTTTCTCAATGTGGAAAATATTTTATCACATATAGTTATAATTTTTCAACACAAGAGTCTCGCACAGACATCCTCTTATAATTGGATGCGTGTATATGTTTGAGCCTGGTTAAATAAACAAATATTATTAGTTTAATAAATTTGAGTGAATGTTTACCATTTAAGAGAGTTACTCAGACATTCTTAGAGCGCGACTAAGCCTTCAGCGGGAGGCAAACTCAGTGCTCACAAGACCTCCCTAATTACAATTAAAAACAGTCGTATCGTTGTAAGTGTGTCTCTCAATACCGAAGTAACATCACTGCTAAATTATGTAAGGCACAAGAATTTCATACCTGACTTAATTTATATTTCTTGTTCGATATGGTCGAAATTCTAAAGTCATTAAATCCTGACGTGCTGTTATTAAACCATTTCTTATATCAAGCTTCTTGATGCATTTTGTTAAAGTATTCTTTTGATGCAACAGGTGCAGTTGATTCATTGCCGGGAACGTCCTGCATTTGTATAAATATACATGAATATTTTAGCTAGTTTTTACTTGTTTTTAATTAACATGCATGCAAACAATAAGTAATAAAGAATCAGCTATTGATAATATCATCAAAGAGAAAACGTTCATTTTAATTTGTATATTAGTGCAATATTTGCTAACAAAGGTTATTCGCTGAACAGCAATAGCATGCCCAAAACTAAATAATAATAATAATAATAATAATAATAATAATAATAATGTATTATTGACTGCAAATTCATTTACACTATCATTAGAAATGTTGAATCTGGAGAACATGTGTGGTGTTAAGAAAATATGTAGTGTAAGAAATGTGTTCTAAAAGTGTCCAGTAGCACAGTAGGTAGCCCAGTCTGTTTGACAACCGAGAGGTCCTGTGTTTAATTCCCAGGAAGGTTTTCACAGGTTTTCCCCAGGAAGGTTTAATTCCCAGGAATTCCCAGGTTTCGTTTCATTACACGTGATGCCTCTGTTCTCTTCGCAATAAATAGGTATCTGAAATTTGGCAACTGTTGTTGGTTGCTTCCTGGGTAAAGTTAGCGGCTGGCCTAGGTTTCCACCTAGGCCAGCCGCTAACGTCTGGTTAGCTACTGGATATGTCTATGCGACAATGCGAAATAGAAACCATGCTAGTTATAGAGGTGTGGAGCCCACGAGTCAATGAACCGTAATATTAAGGAGAATTTACCGAGAAGATTTGGGCAAGTTGGAGTAATGAACGAGTGCGGACTGGCGAAAAGATAGTAATCAAATTATTTTGAAGGTCAGATAAAGATAGGATGGCTTGGGAAAAGGTGGGCGAGCATGTTGAGAGTGAGGAAGCGGAGAGTTTAGACTCGGGGGATATGATTAAGGGAAAAGGCTGAGTGGAAGTAGGTTTATAAGGAGTAAATGTATTTGTACATTACGGCTATTCATGCCCGTGCCATCTCTTGGGTAGCTTAATCTTCATCACTCAATCTATTTGTACAATAATGTATGTGACAATTCACAAGGAGCACTTTACACCTGATCTTGTGTATGCCTGCTGGAGTGTGGTGGTCCTGTTTATCCCTGATGTTATATGTTGTATAGTGAGTGATATAATAGATGGACGAGTGATACGTGAAATTAATACAATTTAGCTTCTCGAGTATTGCATATGCTATTAATCTCGTAATAACATAATTTCAGTACAGCTTTGTACTTGCATCTGAACATCTTTTCATTCCTTTCCTGCTGAACCTCTAAATTATCCTCTGTTTACTAGCTGATATGTCACCTTTCCTTCAAATTTATTGGCTTTTACGCTTCGAAAGTTTAAGCTAATAGAAGTTGACTAAATACAGGCTAAATACAGGTCACCACTTCACAATACAGCAGCATCCCACTGAAATAGTTTCGTTATTACTATATTAAGTTGCCCTCATTAGTACGAAATTTGTAACAAACCCATAATTAATACCGGAGGAGCAGGAGTTGGTAATTAACTATGTCAATATATCTTGGGCTGAGGCCATAATTCTCTTGAAGGGAGTCGTGGGAGCTGACAGCGTGACACCATTAGCATATGTTGTTGCTACGTCTTGGTTAAGCTCCACCTATCACCATCATTATCATAATTACTCGTACTTGTAATGGTCTCCTGTTTGGTCAGGCTCCTGTTGACGGCGGCCTAACAGATTATTGGAACGCTGCGGGAAGCAGCTACACTGTTATTCCCCCTGAAGGTGCTATTCTCCCAGCAGGAGTGTTATTACCAGAACACGAGGAGTGTTGCTACTGGAACACGTGAAATGTTGTTACCAGAACACGAGGAGTGTTGCTACTGGAACACGTGAAATGTTGTTACCAGAACACGAGGAGTGTTGCTGCTGGAACACATGAAATGTTGTTACCAGAACACGAGGAGTGTTGCTGCTGGAACACGTGAAATGTTGTTACCAGAACACGAGGAGTGTTGCTACTGGAACATGTGAAATGTTGTTACCAGAACACGAGGAGTGTTGCTGCTGGAACACGTGAAATGTTGTTACTAGAACAAGATAAGTGTTCTTATCAAAACACGAAGTGTTCAACATCAAATGAGTATACTCATGCTGGCATTCCGATGACCAGAAGCCAGTTTTAGAGGAGGATAAGTCTGTTATCCCTGGAATAAGAAGTGCTTTATCTCAGCACAAGGAAATATTTTCCAGGATTTGAAGGCTTAATTCTGTTGTTGGAAGGCTTCGACACGTTGTCCATTATACCCTGGTTTATAGGTTAAGTAAGGGAAAGAAAAACTGAGATGTAAACTTCCATTCCACTAACAGAGACATAAAGCTTCATTCCCAATG
Organism: Procambarus virginalis; assembly: GCA_020271785.1. Lineage (NCBI taxonomy): Eukaryota > Metazoa > Arthropoda > Malacostraca > Decapoda > Cambaridae > Procambarus > Procambarus virginalis. Next base: position 4,232,723 of record WNGS01066681.1, on the reverse strand, counting down.
AATTAAAACCAAAATTGTATAAATCTGTGTTACAAATAATTTAGTAAACCTCAATTAAAACCAAAAGATGTATATACAGCTCCATGATAATCCAAAAATGATTTAAACCTCTATTCCAACAAAAATGGAATATATAACTATTCCAATCCATAAATGGAATGTATTCCAAAAGTCGGATGTAAATTTCCCGTCCAACATTAAAAGTCTCATTGTTGCGATCACCAAGCAAACAAATGTTATCAAGAAAGAAGGAAATATTCCATACACATAATAGAACCCATCCTTTAACACAATATATATATAACCTATAGCTGTTAGGGATGAAATATACAAAATATGGAGAATGGGTTGGATATGCAGGCGATGAATCACAATAACGTGGCTGAAGACATGATGACCAACCGCATGTCAGAAGATGTAGAAAGAACGACGTTTCGATCTGTCTTAGAATATTATCAAGTCGTGTGTGATAATTGTCCAGGATGGACCGAAACGTCGGTCTGATAAAGACCTTTTGTGCCCTCTGTAATGCTTTTGCGCTACCGCTCACAGGATGAGTATGGGGTGCACAATAAACTAGCCGCCTTCGGCGGCAACAATCAAATCAACAAATCAATGGTCGTTTCTCCATATTGTGATGTGTGGTTTGGTCATCATGGGTTGGATATTTCACTGTGAACCACAGAGCAATGTTTAACAACACCACCACGTCGTTAATGAGTCATTTCCAAAATAATAAAAGTTACTAAATGTACTTAGTCTTTTAGATGTAATTTTTTTTTAGGGGGACAAATGTCAAAATGAAATACCGGTATCTTTAAAATGAGGCTAGAAATATTTAGGCCTTACAGATCCCCGGAGATCATTATCGGACAATGTGCTTAAACTCACATTTTGCTCAAATGGTAAACCCAATCCTGCATACTTGATCAAAACAGCACTTCAGCGACTCACTCTCAAACCTAAACATAACGGATATGATAAACATTTAAATTTGTAAACGTTAATGACAAAACAAGTAGGAAAGAGTTGATTAAAACATAAGTAACCAGTGGCATGATTATAAACCTTATTAGATTTTATGGAATTTGGTTTAGATATTAATTTGCAATTTACGAAATTAACATTCTCAGAATTCATACAAGGGGTATACTTAAATCTCACTTTTACTGAGATATGAATATTCACGCTGTATCTTGTAACACTGTTACAACGCCCATATTTTCAAATAATTCCAGCAGAGCATCTTTCACGATGACAGAAGTCACATCTCAGAGCTCACTTAGCCTAACCATAAATGGCATTTACACCTAAAATCTGGAAAAATATTGTCATATTTTGCAAAAATGCTTTCTGGATAGGAAGAAATATGGATGTTACATACCTTAGTAGATAAAACTCATTATAAAATTCATCCTTGTTTTCACAAATGCGGATTTACACCGTGTTCCACATTTGTCGAGAAAATTGTGTTCATCGGATACTCACAATTCACTTGTTCATTATACTGCGTTTCTTCAAGCACTCAAGGAATCGTTTTCTGTCTGCATATATATAAAGTGCCAGGAAGACGACTGTGTATAGTGCTAAAGAGACGAATGTGAATAGTACCGAGGAGACTACTGTGTGTAGTGCACAGAGTCAGCTGTGTATAGTGCCAAGGAGACGACCATATATAGTACAGAACGAAGAAGACTACTATGCATAATGCTATGGAGACAAATGTGTATAGTGCCAGAGAAACGATAATGTATGGATGACGGCAAGAAAACGACTGCGACTTTATTACACGGATTTATAACGGTCCAGAACGGATCGGAACGTCGCCGTTTCTTCATTTTCAGATGTGCGAGCTGGATATCAACCATGATTAATAAGTGACATTTCAATATTATTAGAGAGCCTGTGAGACTTCACAATTAGGTTAGGAAAAACAAGTAAGAATGCAGTATACACGTGCGAATATAGAGGCTTGTTTACTATTTTCTTTTATACAAACAGTGGCTCAGTCTCCAGGAAAATGCATTCATATTGGTGGCCTTTATATGTTAGAAAACCTGATGGACCTTAAGTGGTTCATCATTGTCGAAGTTGGTAGTATTCTTTGTCAAATTCTCCGATCAGTGAATAAATTGCTTTGCGTACAAGAAAGGTTGGAAAGGCTTTGTGGAGAGAAATTTCCAATAACCTAAAAATATCATCCGTCGTTGAGAAGGGATGGGTCACCTTGTGTACTACTTAAATGATATTGGAATTCTTTTCTGTACTCGCTGACGCACCAATAATGTGATGCATTAAAGAATATATCTAACTTTGATACACTGACAAAGAAATAATAAATTCTGTTTATTCAATGGGCTGATGCGTTTGATAAGCAATTTTCAATTACAGTGTATTCAGATAAAAAAGGAGTTTATTTTCATATAAACGAGGTCGTGCATGTTTTGTAGCCCTAGACAATCACAAACGAGTCTCCTTTCCCATCTGCAGGGAAGACAAATTAATTCACACTTGTATATTGATCCCCCACACTCGGCATCATAGATCATGCGTCCTACCACACAAACATTCTTGCTTTCCTGAACAACCCTTGTTGCCACTCCACTAGTATTCTCATTCAATATATAAAACGCAACTTATCTCTAACTATAGTCTGGTGTTCACGTATATACAAATATTTAGCTAACTCGATAACGAATTAACGAGGCCCAACAGCTAATGCATTCACAGGGATATTGAGGCGACGGCGACAAAAAGAATGAACACAATAACATTGGTGTGCCGCTGCGGGCCACTCGATATTCCACATCTCAACATGTGCGCTTGACCACGTCTTAGGCTGCTCCTCTCGCTCTTCCTGTATAACGTGCTATTCCTTATGTGGGTTATGTAAACAGTTTAGTGCTTCTTGTTATACCAGAGAATTGGCAATGCGGACAAATATAATAGGAATCTCCAGAAATAATATACTGTATTTAGTATTTTTTAAACACCTGCGTAATATATATACAGTATTCACACACACACACACATACTGTATATCAGAAAATGTAGAATTTGCAAAAGAAATACATAAACTATTGCTATCCTTTTTAACCGCCACAAACAACCCACTAACGCTCAATTTACACATCTTGCCATTTTCTGCTTATTTTGTCATTTCTTAGAACAAACAATGTAAGCTGTGTTCCCCTGTTTAGAGGACAATGGATAGGGAACTTTGATGTATTTAATGAATGTGACTGTTCTCAGAACATAGTCGTCACTATTACACATGACAGTCGCAGAGAGTAGACGCACATGTTACCGTAGTTTTTCTATTGAAGAGCGACTGTATGTTATGTGCATTAGGGTCCAGATGATGTTATCCCTCTGGTATGCTTGCAGCACTTTTCGACGTGTAGTTTTACTGCGAAATTGTTACTACCCATTAGTCTCTATCCTGGAATGTAAGTTCGTCGCTCAATCTTACCAATTCAACAATATGCGAGTGTATTTTATAACCTAAGACGTAATGTTTTTTCTTTATACTTTACAACACCGGATAAGTATTTTATATTTTATATTTACTCAGACCATGCTGAATTATATCGTAGAGTAAAACTTAGTTATGTAACATTAACATTATACTCTCGCAAGAGACTGGTGCTTCACACAAGGGCCGACTGTGTTTCACATTGTGTGGTATGTTACATTTCACACCAGTCATTCATCTGCATTACTTGTTCCAAAAGTGCGTTAATGTGTCCGAGTATGACGTATCCCTAAATTGTCTGTAATGAGATTACATTTACCTTGCCAGTTATACAATATTTTACAGTATCAGACTTCCCTCAAAAAGGGATTATGTCCCAGATCTTAAATTAATATTGTGAATATTTATGTTTTAAGAAATACTAATACTGTATCCACAATTTTTTTTTTTAGTTAAGACACACCGATGCATATCATTTTATTATGATAAAGTACAGAATCAATACACACATCCTTTATCATTTGCAAATGTACATGTAATAGCTGCAATTCTTTCTCAGAGTGGATAAGCGTGCAAATTGTACTGATTTGCATACAAATATGCGTAAGATTCTAATGAAGCCTATCTACCCTTAACAATATAATGTCTTACGGGCGAATGTTGTCGAGGACGCATACAATTCCTATGCAATTATTTATTTGCAAGAAAATAAATATTGCAGCAGACAATTTAGAAATATGCGATTAATGCACTGGTGGTACTGAGAGGATTTATACTTTTCAAGCTCTACCACTGTATTAAAGACAGTCACAAGAGGAAAGATTTCAGAGGCAACAGTCCGCTGCCCAACTGAGTGGCAGCCTGGGAAAGTATAAATTTTAATTGGGCAGCGGATTGTTGCTTCTGAAATCTTTCCTATTATGGCTGTATATAGTACAGTGGTAGAGCTTCTGTCTCATGCTCGTGGGGTCAGCGGTTCGAGTCTCCTAGTGCCCAAGTTAATTAAATGTATATTATGACGGTTGAGAGGCGGGATCAAAGAGCCAGAGCTCAACCCCCGCAAGCACAACTAGGTGAATACACACACACATACACACACACACAAACAGGAAAAGCAAAATTTCCAGAAAGTCAAGATAAGAGTTGAATAAATATATGTAACGAGGACAAACTTTTACTGAGAGAGAAGCTATAAGAGCAGCACTCCCAGGGCCAGCACCGTAAGAGGGGCGAGGTTGTAAACTATAAAAATCAAGACGTAAACTTCCCGCAGCCAATACGAACCCAAGAAGCGAGAAAAGATACAAAAGCAAGTCCTAAGTAGTAGTGAAAGGCGTGGATGAGAGATGAGTCGGAGCCCTCCAGCCTAATATACCAAGCTCTTGTTAAGGAGATGATTTGAGTGCAGCGAGGGACACTGGTGCGGCACTTTAGACTTCTCTTGAGACTTCCTCTCTCTTGCACCTGACATCCGTAATCGAGGTCTATATATTTTCATAACGCTGTTGGCATTAACTCAACATAATTTGTACATATGTAAAGTTATGTCATAAAAGTGAAGCGATCGATACTCTCACTGCTTGGTGTCAATATAATAGGGTTTGTAGTTTTTATAATGTATAGTTTTCAATTCTGTTTAAAGGAGCAGTAAGTGGTAAGCTAGATCAAAGGAAGGTAGTAAGATTGGACAGTACACTATAGAGGTAGGTAGGACCGATGGGAATTCGGGGGAAAGGGCGAGTCATAAAGAGTAAAAAGATGGAGGGAAGTTTGTGTGAAGAGGGAGGCGTTAGAAGACGGTAGATAGGAAACTAAGTGAAATAAATGGTAGGGGTATTTGAATAGTTCCTGTGGTAAGGGTAGCAAAGATGTGGGGCACAGACACACATATTATTATATATATATATATATATATATATATATATATAATATATATAATATATATATATATGTCGTACCTAGTAGCCAGAACTCACTTTTGGCCTACTATGCAAGGCCCGATTTGCCTAATAAGCCAAGTTTTCCTGAATTAATATATTTTCTCAAATTTTTTTCTTATGAAAAGATAAAGCTACCCATTTCATTATGTATGAGGTCAATTTTTTTTCATTGGAGTTAAAATTAACGTAGATATATGACCGAACCTAACCAACCCTACCTAACCTAACCTAACCCATCTTTATAGGTTAAGTTAGGTTAGGTACCCGAAAAACTTAGGTTAGGTTAGGTTAGGTAGGTTAGGTAGTCGAAAAACAATTAATTCATGAAAACTTGGCCTATTAGGCAAATCGGGCCTTGCATAGTAGGCTGACAAGTGCGTTCTGGCTACTAGGTACGACATATATATATATATATATATATGTGTGTGTGTGTGTGTGTGTGTGTGTGTGTGTGTGTGTGTGTGGTGTAAATCACGAAATTTAACACGTGATGAAAAATGTGACAGTGTCAGACCACGGAGGAAGAATTGAAACAGGAATTTCCTTAAGTACTTTAGTATTTAATAATACATCTTCAGAAGGGTGAGTTACAAGTACAAGTTTTGAATTAGGCCAATTGACTATTGGCCCATAGGATACAGCTCCTATTCATTCCCACCCAATCCCAGTCATATTTTTAGCACTGTACCTCACTTCACTTCACCTCTCTCCTGCCTGTATATGTCCAAATCTTTGTACTTATAACTCACCCTTCTGAAGATGTATTATTAAATACGAAAATACTTAAGGAAATTCCTGTTTCAATTCTTCCTCCGTGGTCTGACAGTGTCATATATATATATATATATATATATATATATATATATATATATATATATATATATATATGTATATATATATATATATATATATATATATATATATATGTATATATGACATATATATATACTGTATATATATATATATATATATATATATATATATATATATATATATATATATAGCTGAAAACTCACACCCCAGAAGTGACTCGAACCCATACTCCCAGGAGCAACGCAACTGGTATGTACAGGGATGCCTTAAACCACTTGACCATCACGACCGGACATAAGGAAGTGATAGCCGAGGCTATATGAACCACTTCCCCGCCGGCACTCGGATGGTTATCTTGGGCATAGCATTTTATCAAATCACCTCATTTTTTGGGGCAACACGTGAGGAACACAAATGCAAACAAGCCTGAATGGTCCCCAGGACTAGATACAACTGAAAACAGTTGTTTTCAACTGAAAACAGCTGTTTTCAGTTGTATCTAGTCCTGGGGACCATTCAGGCTTGTTTGCATTTGTGTTCCAAGATAACCATCCGAGTGCCGGCGGGGAAGTGGTTCATATAGCCTCGGCTATCACTTCCTTATGTCCGGTCGTGATGGTCAAGTGGTTTAAGGCATCCCTGTACATACCAGTTGCGTTGCTCCTGGGAGTATGGGTTCGAGTCACTTCTGGGGTGTGAGTTTTCAGTTGTATCTAGTCCTGGGGACCATTCAGGCTTGTTTGCATTTGTGTTCCTCACGTGCTGCCCCAAAAAATGAGGTGATTTGATAAAATGCTATGCCCAAGATAACCATCCGAGTGCCGGCGGGGAAGTGGTTCATATAGCCTCGGCTATCACTTCCTTATGTCCGGTCGTGATGGTCAAGTGGTTTAAGGCATCCCTGTACATACCAGTTGCGTTGCTCCTGGGAGTATGGGTTCGAGTCACTTCTGGGGTGTGAGTTTTCAGTTGTATCTAGTCCTGGGGACCATTCAGGCTTGTTTGCATATATATATATATATATATATATATATATATATATATACATATATATATATATATATATATATATATATATATATATATAATGTGCAACCAACCTGCACTATTGAAGAATTTTGAGGAATTATTTTCGTCTCGTGTTGAGACGGCAACAGAGCAGTCTCAGCACAGATACCAAAATATTCAATTCCCTTTTCCAGAATTCTTCCAATAGTGCTGGGTTGTACCATAACCTGCGTTAGTGCACTGTCACTACCCACACACATGTGTATATATATTTTAGTATATTTTGGAAGCAGTCTTTCTTGAAGACACGAGTTAATGAATATGACTGAAAGGGTTACTTCAATGATTGTAGCACTAAGTTGAAAAATTCTCTCTCCAATTTTAATTTTAAAATTTTATTGCGCATGTCGGGTGTCATTGAATGACGCGTTTTGTTAAAGCTGTCTTCCACATTTACAGAGGCAGAGGGAAAGTAGCAGGTTTTACATTATATGCACTCTAAAGTGAGGTGTTACACAGTCGATCTCGGCTTAGGCAGTGAGTGTGGAGTGAGGTGGGAATTCTATCTTGGTCTTGAGGATGGTAAGGTGAGCTTGCTGTCGAGAGTTGGACGAGTGTTTGATATGTAGTGCTTCCGCTATGTCTAATCTTATATTGTCGTTGTCTCGATTTTTTCGGTCGTGTTGGTCAGGTTATCTATGGTGATGGACTTGTGTGCAGAGACGATGTGATCTTTGATAGAACCTTATACTGTGTGCACTGTTAGGTCCCATGGAAGAGATGTATACGCAAGACAGCAATATCTAAGGTATGCTATATCTGATCTAAGATGAAAAAGTGAAAGATCTCATCAAGTTTCGAATAAGTTCCAATTGTATGAAAACTGGTAAACCTGCAGATTCCACAGGGACTTCGCTGGACCGTTGCTGAAATGTGCACTCTTATTGATGTAATTCTTCTTATATGAATTGTTAACGTTTATTTCCACTGTCTCTGTGTTCTCTTATAAAAGATGAAGATCATCATCACAGCACAACTTCCTCACAAACATTGATTAATACAAATGGTAGGTGTTCTACCAAATAATCAGTACATCCAAATTCATTGAAGGAGCCAGCCAATGGGACACGCTTGCAGGTTCATCACCAAGACCAACTTTTCCAAGCGACTGCAAACAGGCCAATTGGGATAACCCAATAAATGGAGAACATTGCATAAGCTATGCTAGAGGCAGTTTTTGGGAAGGACAAAGTACGCCTCCTCGCTGTGCAAGCCCTCCATGCTGGGACCTTCCTGTTGGTTATCTCTAATTCTTCCTTGGGCACCCGCCTGAACCATCGGGCCCTAAGTATTGGTGTTGCCCACCGACTTACCGCCCCCAATCTCCACTGATCACCAGTGTATCTGCGGCTGTGTGTCGGCAGACCAATATGGCAGCTATGATCTTCTGTCATATTGTCAGAGGGAAGAGGGAAAGGGATAGGCATGATGCAGCCAATGACATCAATAGAAATTTGGCTACAGCTAAGTGGTGTCCAGCATAAAGGGAATCTCAAATGTGCAGACCTGACAACAGTCACAAATGCCCAGATGAAGTTACCCTACAACCATGGAGATGGTAAATAGGTTGTGTGGGGACTAAACATGAGTTTCTACATTGTTTGATAATTATCTACCTTACAGTAAAGCTGAGGTTGATGGAACAGACACCAGGGAGACCCAAAAAAACTAATAAGTACAGGGGCCTAACATTGTTACAAGTTCATGTCAATAGGCTCTGAGATCCTGGGCGCCTAGGGAAATGTGCACTTTAGTTCCTAAAAGAGGTGGGTGAAGAACGCATTAGGCAAAATATAGAGACCCAAGAGCAGCTACATCAGTGATTGCTATATATGTGTGTCTTTTCTGTAAACTGAAAAAAACTGTAATAAAATAAATCCTATCATAATATAATATTTCATGGTAGTCCCTCATAGTAGTTATGGGTGAGTATGACTGTCAGAGTAGGCTGTGTAATGTAACCTCTCCACCCTCCTCATCTATCTGCTCATTGCATATATGCACCTGTGATAAGAACATAAGGATAAAGGAAACTCCAGAAGGCCTATTGGCCCATACGAGGCAGCAAATATTTATATGAACCCAAACTCATTCATATGTCCACTTTTGTTGTCCATCTGTTCAATATCTTTATCCATCTGCTCATTATTTTTATCCATTTGTTCATTGGTCTTTGCTATTTGTTCACTAAGCAGTTATGTATGCTAATTTGTGCACTTTCCATTTTTTGTTTGTATTATTTTCTACCACAAACGTGGCCACACATTTATAATGTTAATTACCAGCATATGTACATAGTCTTCTGTCCTCCATGGACAGGGTTAGAGATCTGTTAAACATATAGTGCAGTGCTTTATTGAACAATCAACCACAGAAAATGATTGTAGTGCTTGTCAAATGATAATCTAACCTACATCATAAATACATACATATTTATTTATTTATTTATTTATATACAAGAAGGTACACTGGGGGTTAACAGAGAACATAGAATTTAAGTTGAATTTACATTCTTGTAAAGCCACTAGCACATAAACAGGGATTTACGTCTGTCCTGCAAAAACAGTGTTCGAGGATTCTTTTTACATAATATCATTTATGTGCGTTTACACACACACACACACACACACACACACACACACACACACACACACACACACACACACACACACACACACACACATACACATACACACACACACACATACATATACATATATATATACACTCACATACACTCACACACACACACACACACACACACACACACACACACACACACACACTCACACACACACACACCACACACACACACACACACACACACACACACACACACACACACACACACACACACACCACATACATATATATATATATATATATATATATATATATAATATAAACCTTTTTCCACTGCCCCTCACAAGCCGGTTATGGGGTTCATAAAAAATTAACTACACTAACTCGGATTTGCCCTGGTTTTACCCGAGTCCTTATAATGGTGCAGCTTTCGAACGGCAAGATCGTGACCCATTTCGTTGACTTTGGTATCGGTGAGAGTTGCTTTCGAAGAATCTAACCCACTAGCTAATAAATATAAAAGTTTATCATTTGCTTTCTAGAAAATGAAATAATTCGTAGAAAACGACACGCGTAAAAATTAACGGTGACTCCATCACTTCTGAAGGAGACTTGCAATTGATGAGCATTTAATTAATTTTGTCGTGGAACAGGCAGCCTGCATATATATACATGTTAGGCTTATATCGAGCTCTCCCCAAGGTCGAATTACTAACCCTCCCCAGGATGCAACCCCACAACAAACTAACTCCTGGGTGCCTATATACTGCTAGGGGAACAATTGCATTAGGTGATAGGAAAGGTGCCCAATTATTTCTGTCGTGCCGGAGATTCAAACCCGGAATTCCTGATTGCGAATCGAGAACGAACCGAACTGTACTTAATGACATATTCACTTGGCATTAAACAGGAGTTGAACAAATCACTTAAATTACTTGCATCTTAACGACTAAGGTCAACGGCATTAGTTGCTGAGATACAAGTCTCGTCCTAACCACATACTCAGACCTTGATAAAGCACTAAGGAGAGTGCGAAAGACTTGTGTAAATCTTTAGATAAATTTACAAATATATAAGTGTGGGTTTTTATCGTTTTTATCATTTGATGCATCACGTTAGTGTGATTTCTGTGTGTAATGATGTAAGGGCGAAGAGGGAGTACGGCCTATTGACATAGCTCGAGTACAAGGGAGAGTTGTGTAAAACCCTGGTTTGTGCCTCGGAGAGGCTACGGGATCTAGTAAGTTCAGTTGAACTTCGGTTTCGACTCTTTTTTTTAACCCTGTCGTAGCTCAGTCGATTAAGGCAGTGTCTGTGATGCTCCCGGACGCAGGTTCGAATCCTCGTCACGGCCCTTGTGGATTTGTTTATATATATATATATATATATATATATATATATATATATATATATATATATATATATATATATATATATATATATATATATATATATATATATATATAGATGGAGGTTTCATTCGGGAATATTAATTTCATGATAAATAGGAACACGATTAACAATACGAACATCTTATTAATTAAAACATTTACTTTTCAGTTAAAATCCATAACATTTCGAATACTCAATACTAGTCATCAACTGATCCGAAATACAGAAAAAAATCGATTGAAAATTAACAGCTAACAAATAACTTTCAAATCATAATTACAATTTTAAGAGACGAAAATGACCACTTAGTAAAAAAGAACACACGGAAAGAAAAAACACCGAAGTCAATTTACGTAATAATTTAACAAAGTGAGAGTTAATAACATTCAGTATTGACAATAAGGACTAAATAAAAATCGACGCATTTGAAAAAGGCCGCAGCTCCCTGATATATAGACTCAATAATTCGAAGGTCAGACTATTTATTCATGCAAGAATCCAGAATTTTAAAGTCGGACTCATGTAAACAGTGACCACTCTCATGATTCCTAATTTCTGAAAAAGCTGACTTCATTATTGGAAGACCAGTCCTATAAGATATCCCCCTATGCTCCAGTATCCTAATTGTGAAGTGCCGAATAGAACTTCTCACATATTCCCGCAGAATATGATTGATTTAATTTGATCTTGCATAGAAACTTTGAATCTTTAGGACCTTAATTGTGATTTTTATTTAGTCCTTATTGTCAATAGCGAATGTTACAAATTCTTACTTTGTTCGTTCATTACGTAAGTTTACTTTGGTGGTTTTTTCTTTTCGCGTGTTCTTTTTTAATAACGTGTATTTTCAGCCCTTTAAAATGTAATCATGTTTTCAGAATAAGTAATTTGTTTGTTGTTACTTTTTATTTAATTAATTTTTGAGTGTGTACATGTCGTGCTAATAGCCAGAACCACACTTGGCCTAGTATGCAAGGTTCGATGTGTGTAACTAGCAGAATGATTTTAGTTATTTTTTAAAATATTTGCTTTCCAGATTGGCTCTTTTTTACCAATAATAATAAATTATATTCGGAACATGAAATACTGACTTAGTTATAATAGGTTTTTTAGGGTTACATAGGTTAGGTTTTAGAAACTTTTGTTAATTTTCACTCAACATAAAATTGCACATATATAATACAATGAAAAGTTTATCATTTCATAAGAAAACATTTTCGAAATTTTTTATATTTCACGAAAATCGGCTTGTTAGGCAAAACTATATATATATATATATCAGTGCTACTCAAGCAGGAGGAGCTGCCAATCACCGGGAAGCGGCCAAGTCACGTAAATACAGAGACCTTGAGCACCACTACAATTTTGTCCCCATTGCCTCAGAGACACTTGGTGCCTGGGGTAAAAGTGCTGCTAGCTTTTTGAAGGAGTTGGGGTTTAAGCTAATCGAAACAACTAGAGACCCTAGGGCTGCCAGTTTTCTTTTTCAGTGCCTTAGTGTGGCAATCCAGAGAGGAAATGCTCACTGCATCCATGGTTCCTGCCCGCCATCTGAGGAGCTTGAGGAGCTATTCAACTTGTGACAAGCAGCCTTGTACCCTGCATGTAATCAATATTGTAACTTTTTTTGTGTACTGACATTTTCAAATAAAATTAGATAAATATATACACACATACCAAAAGAATAGGGGTGGTAGGAGAAGAAAATATCAAAGTGTTCAGTGAGGATCCACAAGGTCTTCTCTGAGTACTCTTTATTTTCTTCTCCGAGGCTATGGGTCCCTACACTTGCACCAGAGGTGGTACCCCTTCTAGGTTTAAATATATATATATATATATATATATATATATATATATATATATATATATATATATATATATATTGCACCATAAAATGTACGTTGGTTTGGGTTTGTACGTTTAGCAGTTTTAGGGATCTGAATAAAGATGAAGTAAATAGGAAATACCTTTTTTTTAGGATATGGATTCTCTTACTAGAAACTATCAAAACCCACTATTCCATAAGTTTTAAGTTTGCATATATTGACTTGGCAGTATAGCTTATCAAATTAAAAAAAAATAATAATCTTATAAAATAATTTTGCAATAAATTGACAGGAGAGTCACAAAAAGAATCCTTTCAAGGGTGGCGTCAACCTTCACAGGTATAAAGAAACATATACTGATAATGATGTCTTGAAGTAAGGTCAAAACGTTTAACTTTTTCGTATGCATTAATCTGTCCTTCAATTTGTTCTTCAACACTCTCATCATTTATTTGTTGACTATGGCACATGTATGTTCTGGAGATAAATTCCATTTATTAAACATTTTTATAATATTTTGATTTATGAAAGTTGGTGTACATTTGTAAATATTATCATTTTCATTATCATAATCGTGCATAATATTTTTTGTTTTCTACAGGAGTGGTGGACCGACAGGCGGTGGTCAGAGACCTGGAGAATACTATCTCTAACCTCTTCACATACCTCACCTCAAACTCTCCAGCACCTCAGGAGCTCACTTCGTCAGGAGATCTTCGACTCGTTTCAAATGATGAAACTCAGAGATCTCGAGAATTAACACCTGCCGATTCAGTTGGCTTTAGTCCTCGTGAAGTGGTTTACCCTGTAGTATTCCGGCCCGTATCCGAGGCGGACTCTAATTCCAGAAGTCACCTCATAACTCCTACAGGAGCCTTTCACGCCATTTCAGAAGCAGGTCTTCCTCCTCCAATTCCTAGGCGAGGCCCTCCAGTGGACTCACCGTCTAACTTTGATTCATTCTCTTCTTCAGTGGACAAGAGATACTCTCCAGCCGCTCGCTCCATCCTCAGTAGAGCATCGCCGTCACCTTCAAGATGGATTACCGAATCTCCATTTGGTATAAATTTAAGAGACAGAAAATCTTTAATGAGTTCAGTGAATTCTAAAGGTTCCAGTGACATAGAGCTCGTTAACCTGTTTAGAGGTGAAAGTGTGAATGATGCTTTATCACAGTCTTTTTGTAGTTCTGATGACAAAAAACGAACCTTGGACGAGGAAAATAGACAAGCCAAAGCCTCGGATAATGACTGCGGGGTTAGTGCTTTTGCTTCTCCGGCCAAAACAAAACATTACGAAGGAAAAGACTTGGAATTAATCTCTCGGGTGAACCGTCATTAAATTACAATACTAAATTTCCTTCCAGTGGAAAAAGATTTGTAAATAGTCCCAACGAACCAAGCTTAAGAAGAACACCAGTGCAATACCAAACGAGCAGTGAAACTCGGCTAGACGTTAGGTTAGCAGAGAGTAGTGAAGGAGCAAGCAGTTGCCATCTCCAAGAGCACATGCGCTCGTCTCTTACTCCGCGTGTGTCTGTGCAGTCCTTACCTTTATTATCTCACGACAAAGTGCGGCATCATGATCACCATTACTCTGAGGTGGACATTTATGACCCCGCTCAACTTAACTGCAGCACGATGGGCACGGGATCACCGAACACAACTACCAGTACACCGCTTTCACCGCCCCCGCCCATACCCACCACTGTCAAGGTAGTCCCCCCTTCACTGTTATGTGTTATGATAAACAAAAGTATACATAACATATAAGCAAGTAGGATGTAAAAATTATCATACGGTAAGTCGTTAGTTTGATCAGTAATCGTCCTTGTATTTCATATTGTGGCAGATGCTCATAGAACCTTGAGGACTTGGCTAGTGTCTATACAAGACTGACTTTTATAACTACATTTTATATTCATTTTAATGCTTCAATCATTCGTTAAACGTTGTTATTGTTAAAAAAAAATAATATTCCACAGTAACCCTGTCAGCTATGGTCCTTCATAGTATTTAACAGTACCTGAAATATCATAACTCAGTAATTTAGATTTCTATGGTGGTTTCTCTCACTCTGTATTTACGCAATGGTTTTAAATACTTAGATAAGCTACGCTTATTCAGATTACCACACATCCTGCATTGAATCTCCTATGAATCAATTATTTTTGGGGTGAATTTGCGGTGAACTTGTGTCCTGATCTAATTCATATATGCGCACAATCAGCAAGATAGGAAATGATTTTAATGGAACAAGTATTTTAAAAGATTTGATCTTATCAGTTCATCGTTCTACTACTAACTTCAGTTTCACTTATATTAGTTCTTGTGTGTTTTAATTGTTCTAGTTTTCAAATGTTTGTTATGAATTGTTCATGGAATATCGATCTCTTTCTTTGAGTTGGTTAACTTTACCGAGGCGTCTGCATTTTCGTTATACATAGTTAAGAAGGCCTTTAACAAATTAAATTGAAATACAACCGATTTTCCCTTTCCTTTAACATTTCCAGCAAGTTATAACATTCTTACACATCATTAAACACTGACCTACCTCCGTTCAGTCTCCTGTGGAGTTTTACAGTTCTAAATTTAAATTTGAACATTTCTTATCTCATAGGCTACAGGGAAGAACAGTTCGCAGCTTAAACTGTTTTCTGGGAGAAAAAAACCCTTCTTTTAAAAAATGACTTGGAAAGCAATGAGCTGAGGCCGTTGAAGTATACAATTGGTTGAAATCGTATAACAAGGAAATAAATAAGGTGATGATTTTATCAACACAAATAGAACACCGGAACAATTGTGTAAGTACTTTTCAGGAAAGACGTGGATAAATTCTGGCTTGGAAATAGTTATTCATTTATGGAAGAAATTACATCCAAAGAAAATTGACTGAAATCGCTGGATTGTTTCAAGCAAAGGTTAACATGTGAATGGGTTTATCTTGGTAAAAAAAGGAGCTGCCTCGCATGGGCCAGTACGCTTTTTGCGGTTTATTCCTAAGTTCTTATTTGTTAGTGTACATTAGACATGCTCAATTTTTACTCTACAACTTCCTCATTATGTCATATGAAGAGTCCTATTTATATAGCTATAAAACGGTCCTATATGAACCTTAAATATCATGCCCTGATAAGGACATACAAATATAAAGATTGGGGTTGGTAGGAGAAGAAAAGATTAAAGTGTTCAGTGAGAACCCACAAGGTCTTCTCTGAAATACTCTATATTTTCTTTCTGAGGCTGTAGGTCCCTACAATTCACCAGAGGTGGTTACCATCGGCTTCGCGATGACATATATATATTATAAGATATATATATATTATATATATATGATATATATATATATTATATTATATATATCTTATAATAAAATGTATGTATATATATAGTGATATATATATATATAGATAATATAATTGTAGATATTACTATTAATTATATAGTGTGTGTGGTGTGTGTAGGAAAAGTACGCGAACAAAGTTCCAGCACCTCCTTGGCTTCGCCCCTTACTCGGCATTAGATGTGATGAGATGTCACTGACGAAACATTCTTTGGTGCAAAATATGTTGAGGTGGCTACTTCACATGATTTTTTATTGACAGTGTATAATTAGACTGCATATAAACTCCCAGGAGATAAATACCATGACAACACTTGCTTTTTGTAGGGGCAATATATCTCACAGGGCAATTTTTTTTACCTTGTACAAGTGAATTTCATGACATGAAATCACAAGTTGTAGGTTGTATAAAACACGGTTATTATTTTAAGATTGTGCTAAATATTTTAAAAATTACAAATATGATCTCTTTTATGTCCGTAAATTGGCTAACCACATTTGGGATAATAACATTTCATTTACTGTGAACCATCGGAACCTCACCGCAAACCCATGATCTCTGATCCAACCAATCTTATGCATCTTTAGATTTATTAAGATTAATTGAGTAAGGTTTCCTGAGTTAAAGGATATTGAGATGCTCAGAAATGATAACATTTCCTATAAGTATGTATACTTGAAGACTGAAAGGAACACTAAAAGTAACGATAAAAACGAAATTAAATGCGTTTATAAAATACAAAAAAATATGGGTGGAGAATATGAAAAAAAATATATAATTGAGAGGAATAAACAGTATCAGTAACAAACCATATGAGTGGGGGAGAGAGAGAAGGAAGGAGAATGGAGAAGGGAGAAACAGAGAGGAGGAGGATGGAGGCGAGGGGAGAGGAGAGAGAGAGCGATGAGAGAGAGAGGGTCGTGGGGAGAGGAGGAGAGAGAGCGAGAGAGCAGAGAGGGGGGAGATGAGAGATAGAGATGAGAGGAGGAGGAGAGAGAGGAGAGAGAGAGATGGGGAGGGCTGATTGCAGTAGAAGAGGTTCGTGCAATATGAAGGTCCCGCTGGATACGCTTGTTTGCCCTGCTCTGAGGCCTCGTTGCTTAGTCATAATGAAAACATGTCCTTCCCACTGATGCCATACGTTAGGTTATATTTTTTTCCTCGAGATTATTTGATTATGTGGAACCAAATAAT
>WNGS01066681.1:4157477-4167696 GCA_020271785.1 Procambarus virginalis | reverse complement strand
GGAGTCTCACCATGAACTTGCAGATGGTGGATGTCAAGCTGATCGACAGTAGTTTTCTGCAAGCTCTTTCTGCCTTGTTGGAAAATAGGGGTAACATTTACATATTTCCAATCCAGGGGAAGTATCCCTTGTCCAGGGATTTTCTAAAAATAAGTTTCAGTGGCAAGCATAGTGCATTTTCCAGTTCCTTTACGATTTTGGGTTGAAATCCATCCACACCTGGGGCTTTCGAGTCTTAGTTGTCAATGCTCTTCCTGATTGCACATGTAATGGGTATATCCTTAATTCATTCTCTTCACCTTCTTCAAATATTTGTGCGAGTGATGGGATGTCGTTCAATCTTTCTGGTGTGAACACTGATGTAAAGTATTCAGAGTATTTGCTGCCCTTTTATCATTGAAAAGGATGATCTCAGATGATATAGATACTGTATACTGTAGTTGGGACAGTTATGCCTGAATTTTGAAATGTTGCAGATTTTCAAACACCTACCTATAAATATATTGCTTCACTTTACTACTAAAGTTTGTTATATTTACCCATTACAATATTATGTTGTTATTGCAATATATTTACATTTATTACCTGAAGTTTACCTGGAGTTGGTTCTGAGAATTCTACTTCCCAAACCAAGCCAGGGGCATCTTGTTTTGCCAAGGTTTCAGATTCTAGATTAATGTAGTCTATCCCTCTTATCATTGGGTATAATTTGAAAATTGCACATTAGTTGTTAAACTTCTTGAACAATGCATATATTTTAGCTTATAGTTTGGAATGAATTGTTTACCCCATTAAACATTAAAAATAAATTAACAACATAATTTATGTTATGCCTGAAATGCTTTGCATATCAGTTAATGAATTTAATCAATATTCTGTACCTACAAACAGACCACTATCATATTCTTAGGCATATTTTCTGAATAAAATTATTATTAAGCAAGCAACAGCTGTTTAGATTAACCACCATATTCAACCAGCAACCACCTTATTCATTGCAACCCAATTGGTCTGCTACTTCCTGCAGGAACATGTCTGTTTCTTGAACATTGTCCACTTTTGTGTCATCAATATTATATTTGTTGGAAGGAGATTGAAAACCCATGGGGCCTCAAGTTCAATACAGTGTTTTCTGACTGTCTTCAGCCTCTCTACTCTTCATTGAATTTATATTGCATTTCATACCATATGTTTTGCTCAACCCGTCCTCGCAAATTTAATAAGTCAATATTGACTTATTAAATATGTGCATAGGTGACATACTTAATATAATATTTTCCCTTGAAAATCTTCATAGAAAACACCGACCTTACCTAACCTTGTTAGTATGTTAAGACAAGCATCTTATTGCTTCGTAATTACAATTATTACCTAACCTATGCCTATAATAGGTTAAGTAACAATTGTAATTACGAAGCTATAAGATGCTTATTTTAACATACTAACAAGGTTAGGTAAGGTCGGTGTTTTCTATGAAGATTTTCAAGGGAAACTATTATGTTAAGTATGTCACCTATGCACGCAACTAAGAAGTCAATATTGACTTATTAAATTTGCGAGGACGGGTTGGTTTTGCTCCAGTAGGCTATTATTCTGTTGTGCATATTTGGGATCTGGTATTCCTGCATCTTACACGAGTATATTATTTTGTTTTAAAATACCTGTAGTCCAAATAATTTAGGTACTCTACCATGTCTGTGTGTACTGTTTATAATGTTCTTTGAATTCCTTGTTTCAGAAATCTCTCCTCCTTTGAAAGGGGAAGCGAGTGCCAAGCAATACTCAAGGCGAGTACTGCTTTTCAAAACAAATGTTTTGAAAAAGTGCATCGTGGTTGAATCCTTGGATTTGAAATTAGAAGTTTCTTATAAGCCTCCCTATCCTTTTTTCTGGCTGATGCTATGTTTGCTCTCTTATGCTCACTAAACATTAGGTTGTCTGACATCATTATTCCCCAGATCCTCTATACGTCATTTTCTTTCAATGAGATCAGATTGCATCTTGTATTTAGTTTTTTTTCTTCTTTCTTACACATACTGTATTTATGAGTGCAGATACAAGTTGCCCACTGTCAGAAACTAATAGACTTAAGCTTCTCAAGCCAATGACTGACCACTCTTAGAGAACTCATAACAGTTTACTAACTTCCAGGTACATTTTTTCTGCTATGTGAACAGAGGTATCATATCTAAAGAAACATGCCCAGACATTTTGCGCTGCTTGGAATCGAACCTAGGACCATTCGGTTGTGAACCGACTGTGTTATAGGTGAAGTGCATATGCATATTGTACACGAATCATTCTTTCCTAGGATATCACTAATACATTATTTTACCAACAACTTTTACAACACTTACTAAATCAAATATATTTGGTCGAGCTTGGTTACCAATATGAAGAAGATCTTTGAAGCCCTCTGTTATGGCTAAAGCCATCCTCTCTCCTTTTCGTTCTAAGAGGGCATTTGTAGCTACAGTCGTCCCCATACGTATCCAACCTATATCACTTGTTTCTATTTGAGTAGCTCGAGGAATACTCTTTCCAGTTTCCTGAAATGCAGATGATGTGTAAAGGTTTTATAAAATAAAAAAGTTTAATATACAGTATAAATATATATAATCATCAGCTATACAGTACAGTATTACATTCTCGATAGAACAGGGAAAAATACTGTACATGCCACACAAGAAGCTACAATAAAGTTATTCATTTAGTTCTCAACACCAGCCAAATCAATGTGAAGTACAGTACTTGTACTAAATTGTAAATTCTTCCTAGTTGCCGATTTTCCTCATTAGCCTAAGTTTTGGTTCTCACTTAAAATTCGAAAGTGAAATAATTTACAGTTAAGGACAAAAACTGACTAAACCCTACAGAGCTCAATAATAAATGACCTAAACTCTTGACCAATACAATACTCTGTAATCCCTTATATAAAATATGGAAGCAGCATGTTGCTATGTGTACCAAAGTTAGTTAATAAACAAATATTGCAAGGCGAGTACTAACAGTAGCACTAAGCAGACTAACAAACAATGTTATAGCACCTGTTCAATAATCCTGCGGATGCCTTCAGTGGGGGAGTCGAGGTAGTTGGTGGGGTCGACGGAGAGCAGCTTCAGCACCCGCACTTCCCCGCTGGGGCACACACCATACACGTCTGTGAAGGTCCCACCACGGTCTATGGCAAAACAAAACTTGTCTTTCATTGCCATATTTGAATGACACTTCGTGTGTAGGAAGAAACGTGGAGAGGAAAGCGACGCGAAGACTCTGTGTTCTAGGTGCGTCAGCTGCACCGGGACTGCCACCGACACAACTGTTTCGTATAACGTCAGCTCGGAGGCACAAAAAAAACAGTTCGTTCACTAACAATTTGTATACACGAGCTCTATCGTATATATATATATATATATATATATATATATATATATATATATATATATATATATATATATATATATATATATATATATATATATATATATATATGTCGTACCTAGTAGCCAGAACGCACTTCTCAGCCTACTATACAAGGCCCGATTTGCCTAATAAGCCAAGTTTTCATGAATTAATTGTTTTTCGACAACCTAACCTACCTAACCTAACCCAACCTAACTTTTTCGGCTACCTAACCTAACCTAACGTATAAAGATAGGTTAGGTTAGGTTAGGTAGGGTTGGTTAGGTTCGGTCATATATCTACGTTAATTTTAACTCCAATAAAAAAATTTGACCTCATACATAATGAAATGGGTAGGTTTATTATTTCATAAGAAAAAAATTAGAGAAAATATATTAATTCAGGAAAACTTGGCTTATTAGGCAAATCGGGCCTTGCATAGTAGGCTGAGAAATGCGTTCTGGCTACTAGGTACGACATATGTATATATATATGCGTGTAGACTGTGATGGTAGAAGTGGAAACCAGGGTAGACTGTGATGTACAAATCCACAAAGGCCATGACGAGGGTTCGAACTTACGCACGGGATGTTCCCAGACGCGCTATAGTCAACTGTACCACCACATGGTCAAAAGAATTGCAACCTGGAGTGCTACTGCCCTCACTAGGATCCCAAAACACAACTAGAGTCTGGTAGCTGAGCGGACAGTGCGCAGGACTCGTAATTCTGTGGCCCGAGTTCGATTCCCGGCCCAGACAGAAACAAATGTGCAAGGTTTCTTTCACCCTGATGCCCCCTGTTACCTAACAGTAAATATGTACCTGGGAGTTGGACAGCTGTTACGGAGCTGCTTCCTGGGTGTGTGTGTATGTGGAAAAAAATTAGTAGTTAGTTACAGTTGATTGATTGATAGTTGAGAGTAGGGCCGAAAGAGCAGAGCTCAACCCCCTCAAGAACAACTAGGTGAATACACAATTCCCCTCATGCACTCGGGCTCTATCAACCAAAAGTTCTACCTCTACGCCCCCCACTTCAATACACACAGAAATAACAATAACGTGATATATCAAAGCCCATAAGGCCTCATTAAGGCCTTTGTGGATTTGTTCATTTAATATATCACGCTATTGTGATTTCTGTGTGTACTGAAGTAGGGGCGTAGAGGTAGAACATTTGGTTGATAGAGCCCGTACAAATTTTGTGTCCGAAATGGTAAAAATGTGTGCGATTCGTCTTCTGTACCAAGTGACTGGTACCACGTAGGGTGACTGGACAGTGTGCTGCCCTACATCTATACGAGGAATTACAGAGTATATTTCAAGAGCTAGTTATATGCTAAACAGCTTGAATTAATTAAGCTGGAACATTCTCCTACTGGTACATTTTTTTTCACTTCTACATTAATAAACAAAATTAATTATAAGCCACAATTTTATTTACTTATGTATACAAGAGTTCTTACATTCTTGTACAGCCACTAGTGCACGTAGCACTTCATCATTACTTGCAGAAATATATCGACAACGTCATGGGATGTACCCTCCACTGCTCCCTCGAGGCGTTCTCATCCCTTCTCTCAGCTTCATCATATTTCGCCAAAACTATCTTGTAACATGAATATACTTATTTACTATACCCCTGATTGAGAACCAATTTCCCCGTGACTCCCATTTCTACAGACGATAAACACTTTCATTAACATTTAAGTAAAAATCATATAATAATAATAAAAGTGGAACTGCTACGATACAACCTAACCTGCCCAAGCCCTAAGTAAGCAATTGAAGGCCTAATATACACCATCTTAATAAGGGAGGAGGGCCCTCGATAAAAGCCAAATGTGAATGAATACACTCTGGCTTCCTGTCCCCCGACACAATGAATTAAAATATTGCTGACGGACCCAAATACCATAAAATTAACGAATATGAAATTGCTAATTTCAGATAACTTGTCTCCATCACACACTCCACTGTTCCAGGTGTTGTCCACATGGCACTAGATCCTACTGGTTACTACAACTAGTACTACACATCGTAATATATCCTACTGGTTACTTCAGCTAATAGTACACACCGTAATAGATACTGCAACTAGTAGTCCACACCGTAATAGATGCTATTAGTTACTGCAGCTAGTAATTCAAACAGTAGAGCCTACCGGACACATCTGAAAAGTCAGGGGCAGAAAGTTCCCCAACACAAGATAACATATTGACTTAGTGTTGCCGCCGAAGGCGGCTAGTATATTGTGCACCCCATACTCATCCTGTGAGCGGTAGCGCATAAAAGGACTACAGTGGGCACAAAAAGGTCAACATATTTAACT
The DNA here is from genome assembly GCA_020271785.1 of Procambarus virginalis. Classification (NCBI taxonomy): domain Eukaryota; kingdom Metazoa; phylum Arthropoda; class Malacostraca; order Decapoda; family Cambaridae; genus Procambarus; species Procambarus virginalis. The sequence continues at coordinate 4,161,964 of WNGS01066681.1, read as the reverse complement.
TGATCCAGGTCTGGAAGCCTTCTTTGTTGTTAAAGTTAGTGGGGAGGCAGCAGGGACATGGCTTAAGACTTTCTTTGTTGGTAGAGATAGAAGGGAGGCCGTGGCAACGGGATTGATGACGTTTCTTGTTGAATAAGATACTTGACACAACTCTGGGGCAGAATACGTGTGAACTTGCGATTGTTCTCCATCCTGATTTGTGCTAAATGTTACTTCATATATGTCACTCATATCCTAATCCAAATAAGGACTTTGTCTCCAAAACCACGGCCACCCCCCACCCCCATTTCCTCTTTGAAGCCTTGCTAAGGTGAAAATATATAAATGTGTGTCGATTTTAGACCACTGAGCACGTTGGCGACTCTGTATGAGAGACAACTCTACAGCGTATTGTCTCATTGAACAGACTCGGATTTAATAACTAATAAAACCTTACAACATAGATAACCATTTAGGATATATTATAATTAATCATTACCTTGCCTAAATGTCTGGGCATTGATAAGTATGAAATGAAGGGGAAGGCATAAAATATATCACATCGGCACTGAGTGCAGAAGCCGGTGATGTAAAAACTCTTATGAGGTTACCAGCGGCTGTCGTCTCCCACGCACTCCTGTCCGTCACATTCCCACCACTGTCAGTGTTGTCCTGCCTGGGACACACCCCAACACTGTCAGTGTTGGGCTGTCCAGGACACACCCCAACACTGTCAGTGTTGTCCTGCCTGGGACACACCCCAACACTGTCAGTGTTGGGCTGTCCAGGACACACCCCAACACTGTCAGTATTGTGCTGCCCAGGACACACACCCCAACACTGTCAGTGTTGTGCTGCCCGGGACACAACCCAACACTGTCAGTATTGTGCTGTCCAGGACACACCCCAACACTGTCAGTGTTGTGCTGCCCGGGACACACCCCAACACTGTCAGTGTTGTGCTGCCCAGGACACACCCCAACACTGTCAGTGTTGTGCTGCCTGGGACACACCCCAACACTGTCAGTGTTGTGCTGCCCGGGACACACCCCAACACTGTCAGTGTTGTGCTGCCCAGGACACACCCCAACACTGTCAGTGATGTGCTGCCTGGGACACACCCCACCACTGTCAGTGTTGTGCTGCCCGGGACACACCCCAACACTGTCAGTGTTGTGCTGCCTGGGACACACCCCACCACTGTCAGTGTTGTGCTGCCTGGGACACACCCCACCACTGTCAGTGTTGTGCTGCCCAGGACACACCCCAACACTGTCAGTGTTGTGCTGCTCGGGACACACCCCACCACTGTCAGTGTTGTGCTGCCCTGGACACACCCCAACACTGTCAGTGTTGTGCTGCCCAGGACACACCCCAACACTGTCAGTGTTGTGCTGCTCGGGACACACCCCACCACTGTCAGTGTTGTGCTGCCCAGGACACACCCCACCACTGTCAGTGTTGTGCTGCCTGGGACACACCCCACCACTGTCAGTGTTGTGCTGCCCGGGACACACACCCCAACACTGTCAGTGTTGTGCTGCCCAGGACACACCCCGCCAGTTGCCTTGTACACTCAATATCAACGTAACAGTCTCACAGGCCGGTTGGCTTATCAGCTTGCTGAACCTAAAAGCAAACAGTGTCCATTAACTCCTGTCACATAACTTTAGCAGGCTGAGAGATTGTACCTCTCTTCCCTGGCTTCCACTTCGAGCATCACAGTCTACTCTGGCTTCCACTTCTACCATCGCATGTACCCTGGCTTCCTTGGTCTACTTCCATGACTACTATCACACTCTAACTTGGCCGTTTTGGTTTATCTCCACGACTATCACTGCACTCTACCCTACTACTACTACCTCCATTATTTTATCTACTCCCACCGCTATGACAATATACTGTGCCTTATATTATCTACTGCAGTGACCATAATATGTTCCTTGATCTACCTGCACCACCACAGCCTTCATGGCCCCTTTAGTATCTACCTTCACACTATTCTCTCACTATCCTTTGCCTACCTTTATCACATCCTACTCTGTCTCTACTTTATCTGCCTTGTTCCTTCTCCCTACCACTGCACTTAACCCTCTTCCCTCTTGATCTATTATTTTTGGGCCCACTTTTGCTGTAGATCTCTGAATCGTTTCACATTTTTATATAAGGGGGAGGGGGAGCGACGAGGGTGCTATAGATTGTGGGAGTGGAGTGAGACGAGCGGGATGCGCATCACTGAGGCTTGCACCTCAGTGCTCGTCATGGTTGATTGCTTGCCTCATATGCTCCCTCCATGTTTCCTTTACCTCCCTCGTAACGTTTGTATTGTTCGCACTCTGCTTGTAGTTGGTTTGTTGCTTGGTTGATGAGAAGCAGCAGCGGTCCCCGGACAGGACCTTGCGGAGACCCGCCCATTACGTATATATACGCGTCGCACAGTAATGCTGCCAGAGTCAGGCACTCAACCTTCTCGCTCACTTACCTTCTACAAGTTTACTGGGAAAAGTTACAGAAATACAGACTGGGCTCAGATTCTGATTGCAAAAAATACATTTAACTAAGCAAGTTGCAGCATTAGTGAGCTAGTTATATAGTTTGTTAACATACAGTATAAATATATCAATAGTCAATTGGTATATAAATATATCAATCACAGTTTAGCAAAATAATATCACCGTGAGTCCATGAAACTAACACAAAATGAGTTTGTTTAATTAATGTTTTACAACGCCATACTCATCCGGTGGGTGAGTGGCAGACAGGTTACAGTCACGTGGTGGGTACAGGCACTGGACTCCAATAATCTCTAACATGACCATTTAACATCTGTGGTGAGTCAGTTGTATACAATTGTAATTTGTCTATCATGCAGCCATGTATACACCCTCTCCAGGGGGCGCCGGTGGGAAGTTGGCAGGTGTCGGCCGGTTTCTCAAGTTTAACCCACCACTGACACGATATGTGAGGGACCAGTGATGTTGTGAGGGACTGTTATGGTGTCGTCACCCTCGTCGGAGTGTAGAGTGGCAATTTTTACGCCATCTATGGGTCTACACCCCAACCCCCCTGATATTGGACGCTACGTGGACAACACCATTTATTGGTGGTAACGTGACAGCGACAAATGGCTCTGGTTTCCTGCCCCAGTCAGCAAGAGAGGTCAACGTGGACGATCTCTGGTGGATGGCGTGTCACGATCAGGGCCACCTAGGTTGTGCTACAGAGCATAATGTCAACTCCCAGGTGAATGAGTGTTACCTCATGGTTTCCCCAGTGTACCGTCCATTTAACTGATGACGTTTTATGTCCACAGAGGTGACGTGTGGAGGCAGTCATACTGAGGAAGGCAGTTTACCTTGGGCAGTCCACGTACTCTCAGCTTGGTCCTGGAAGACGACTAAGTAAACCGCCGTCGATCTGTGCAGTGTGTTAGCTGCTAAATTACGCAGTATTGGTAGAGATCGGCGTACCCGGGAATTGGCTTAGGAGAGTAACGGACGACAGTGAGGTGCCTATGTGAAGCGCTGCTAGCCGGTTGCTAGAGGCTTCTGCCAGGGGTTAGCTACCCCTGTATATGGTTGTGACCCCGATCAGCGTGCGGCTGAAGTCCTCTGCCAGCAAGTAGCTGGAGAGTGATAGTGGGGTGTAGGCACCTACTGATACTGTGTCGGTGGACTGGCCCACATAAAAGGTGAATTCGATAGTGTTTGTCAGTACGCTTGGACAAGGTACTGGACGGAGGAACACTGGAGTTGGTGAATACTGCAAACGCTTGTGTCCTGCGTGAAAGCAACACTATTGTATGTAAGTGTAGAAATAATTTTATATATATTCATTTATGGTGAAGGTAAATATATTGGTGAAGGGAATAGTGTATTGTTCATCCCTCCCCCTTTATTCTTTATTGCACTACTACAGTTCTTGGAAGCGTACTTCCGACTGGGGGTCGGATACTATAATAGAGGTTATAACATGAAGAACCCGGTTACTGGTCCTAAGTGGCCGTAACAGGGACCAGTGATGGGAGGGATCAATGATGTTGTGAGGGACCAGCGATGGGAGGGAGGTGTTGTTGGAAGGGACTGTGTGTATACGAGCACCAGAGAGCGTTTCTCTCTCTCTCTCTCTCATTCATTGAATGAGAATATCTGAACACAGATCCACGCCGCGGGTCACACGTGGTGTACAAAAACACCGAAAAAATACTTATAACTGGCCAGTAATCAGTTAGACTACATGGCCTTAAGACAACATGAAGGACCCAAAAGCCACTTGGACATAACCCCAAACACTTAGACATGCCCCCCCCAAAACACTTAGACATGCCCCCCCCAAAAAACACTTAGACATGACCCCCCCAAAACACTTAGACATGACCCCCCCAAGACACTTAGACATGGCACAAAAGAGCACAGCCATTGTGGCGTCGTTGAGTGACATCATACCACATGCAGGGAGCCAGCTGCACACATTTGTATACGTCTGCAAGTTGTATGCTTTTATAGCCT
>WNGS01066681.1:4132382-4157082 GCA_020271785.1 Procambarus virginalis | reverse complement strand
AGGAGCCCTACCAGGCGAGTACAGAACCAACACCACAACCCCCAACCACATAACACTAACAAAGGTGGGACCCCTGAATGACCCTAGCATGGGTTGGACATGCACAAGAGTGGGCAGGAAGGGGGTGAAAAGGAAGGGGACCTACACTGGTGTGCGAACGGTCTCAGTCGTACAAAAAGAGACCCAAAGAAAGACAGGATATAACACCCGCATCCAGCGCCCTGCCAAAAGACGCCAGACCGCAGAAACTCACCTGGCAAACGGTGGCTCGAAGTGACACGACTCAACCGAGCCAGAAGAACCTGGGAGCACCGCCAGGTGAGAAGCCAGAGCCGGACCTGCAGGAGAGCAAGGAAGAGGCGAAGAGCGGCCCACACCATGACACAGGGGAAACCTCGGCGGCCTCCACAACTGGAACCCAGGACACCCCGGAGCGAAAAGGGGCACATACCGCGGCAAGGGAGAAGAGCGAAAGGCGAAGAACTGGAGCAAAAAGACGACGAACACCGGCACTACACACCGCCCAGACCAAAACAAACACCGCGGCGCACGCGCATGACATGCTGGCCGAAAATGCGCAACCTACCCTGCGGGAAGGCGGCAACCAAGACTACTGCACAAGAAAAGTAGCCAAAAGAGTGAGCAGGAACAAGAAAAACCGGCCAAAGAAGCGAAGACAGAGCCCAAAAAAGGCACGCAACCGGGCCACAAGTAGCCCAACCGGGCCACAAGTAGCCCAACCGGGCCACAAGTAGCCCAACCGGCCACAAGTAGCCCAACAGGGCCACAAGTAGCCCAACAGGGCCACAAGTAGCCCAACAGGGCCACAAGTAGCCCAACAGGGCCACAAGTAGCCCAACCGGGCCACAAGTAGCCCAACCGGGCCACAAGTAGCCCAACCGGGCCACAAGTAGCCCAACAGGGCCACAAGTAGCCCAACCGGGCCACAAGTAGCCCAACCGGGCCACAAGTAGCCCAACAGGGCCACAAGTAGCCCAACAGGGCCACAAGTAGCCCAACAGGGCCACAAGTAGCCCAACAGGGCCACAAGTAGCCCAACAGGGCCACAAGTAGCCCAACAGGGCCACAAGTAGCCCAACAGGGCCACAAGTAGCCCAACAGGGCCACAAGTAGCCCAACAGGGCCACAAGTAGCCCAACAGGGCCACAAGTAGCCCAACAGGGCCACAAGTAGCCCAACAGGGCCACAAGTAGCCCAACAGGGCCACAAGTAGCCCAACAGGGCCACAAGTAGCCCAACAGGGCCACAAGTAGCCCAACAGGGCCACAAGTAGCCCAACAGGGCCACAAGTAGCCCAACAGGGCCACAAGTAGCCCAACAGGGCCACAAGTAGCCCAACAGGGCCACAAGTAGCCCAACAGGGCCACAAGTAGCCCAACAGGGCCACAAGTAGCCCAACAGGGCCACAAGTAGCCCAACAGGGCCACAAGTAGCCCAACAGGGCCACAAGTAGCCCAACAGGGCCACAAGTAGCCCAACAGGGCCACAAGTAGCCCAACAGGGCCACAAGTAGCCCAACAGGGCCACAAGTAGCCCAACAGGGCCACAAGTAGCCCAACAGGGCCACAAGTAGCCCAACAGGGCCACAAGTAGCCCAACAGGGCCACAAGTAGCCCAACAGGGCCACAAGTAGCCCAACAGGGCCACAAGTAGCCCAACAGGGCCACAAGTAGCCCAACAGGGCCACAAGTAGCCCAACAGGGCCACAAGTAGCCCAACAGGGCCACAAGTAGCCCAACAGGGCCACAAGTAGCCCAACAGGGCCACAAGTAGCCCAACAGGGCCACAAGTAGCCCAACAGGGCCACAAGTAGCCCAACAGGGCCACAAGTAGCCCAACAGGGCCACAAGTAGCCCAACAGGGCCACAAGTAGCCCAACAGGGCCACAAGTAGCCCAACTCGGCAACAAGGACGAGGAGCCGACAAACGTTCCAATAACGCGGGAAGTAGGAAAAACCTTCCCGAACCCTCGAGAACACGGAAGCCAAAACCAGTCCCGAAGGCACACAAAGGCGCATGCGCACCCGAGACCAGTAGTCATGTAGAACCCCCAGAACGGGGAAACATGACGAAAACACCGTCCCAAAAAAAAGGGGTGGGGGGAAACATCCACCCACAGGATGGAACCAACCGACTCAAAGGCCAAGGAACCGAGCCCGGGGAGGGGCCGACGCCCAACAGCACGTACGGCGAGTGGAGAGGAAAACCCCACTCCGCGTAACCACAAGCCCCGCCGAGAGGGGGATAAAAACCCCCACGGGGTCCTATGGGGCCAAGGCCCCCCAAGTCAGCCCCTCCGCAGCCCCGGGAACCCACACAACAGGCCCCGGGGCCGAGCCGTCCCCCTAAAGCCCCGGCCGTACCAGAAAACCGGGACAGCCGTGAAAACACTAAGGAAGGGAGCCCACTGGCAGACTCTTACAACACGGCTGGAGGAACAGGCTCGAATGCCCCCGTCACTACCCCGGAAGGGGATTTCCCCGAGACTGCCCGAGTCTCAACACCATCAAACCCCGCCCTGAACCTACAGACGGTAAGGAACCGGATGCAGGCAGGAAGGGGAATCCAGGGGAAAAACAAGAACCAAAACGGGGCAGCCCCGGGGCTCCCGGGGAGTTACCATGAGAGCGTTGCCACCACCAAGGCTCAAGTGCAACGCCGCTGCTGCCCGCACCAGCTGAGCACAACTGGGTAACCGAGCCATAACGAGCAACAAACTCGCAGGACTCCGGGTCGAAGGTGTCACCGACCCCACAGGCAGCAGACGGAGGCAAAACAGAGAGTCACCCAGAGACAAGGGGTGAGCAACCCTCAAACTCGCTGGAAGCGAGGGGGGGGCTCTGGGGTCACATCCATCGGACCCACGCGCCCCCAGGGGTTTCCCAGGGTCCCGAGCGTTTACTATAAGAGGACTCGCGCTCAGGTATTCCCAGGCAGGGTACTGCTAACCGGCACCCAAAACTACCAAACAACTTTCTAAGAGCTGAACCCCGGGACGTGTACACTCACGGGGACCTAGCAGGGGGTACCACCAGAAAACTCAGAACACAAGGGACACCAGGGGCAAGAACGAAGGCAGACCCCCCCCACCAGGTAGATAAACAAAAAGAAAAAGAAAACCCCGCAAGAGGACAGCGTACCCAAGCGGAACAGAGCCGGCCGCTATGATTGGGAAAAGACAAGCTGCACAGTACCCTGCGCCCCACCAGTGCAAAACTGCCCCTTACTCTAAGGCGAACAAGGGAGACAGAACACCCGAGCACACAAAGAGCGGCCGAAAACCAAGCAGTAAACGGCCTAGCAGGGGCAGACCCCAAGGAACTTGTGGAAGGTGGCCCCAAGTCCCAAGGGCAGTACTTACAGGGCACCTAGGGAAGGGAACCCTAGGCGCATGCAGCCCGAGTACTGGAGAATCACTCCCGGCTCGCGCACCACCTAGAAAACAGACACCACACTCTAGGTGCAGTGCTGAAACAACCACTGGAGCCGGAGCACATAACCGGTGCCTATAGCATCAGCCGAAGAACTGATGGGTGGATAGCCGGCGTGGGAGGTCTGGGGCTCCACCTTCCCCCTCCCGGGGAGGGGGGAGCTGCGCAGACAGCGGCGCGGTGACGTGTGACGTCACACTAGTTTGCTTGTTTTTCTGTTTGGGAGTTCTATCCACTAGTTCGGATTTTGGTAGCAATTTTAACCAGAATAGGGGTTTGTTTTGGGGCGCTTGCCTTTCTGGGTGCCTGTCCTGGTCGATGGCAGACATAGAATGCTTCCAACCACACGGGGGCTTCTATAGGCCATTGCTCCCCTTGCCTCTCTGAGGAGGCCCGGTTCTGGCCGTGGTTCCCGGTAGGCCTAAGAACTCCATACACATGACTGATGCCAAAGTCTGAAATTAGCATATCAGCCTGGGATAGCTCCGGGGAGCCGACGGGGCTCCCCCCAGAAAGCTGTGTAAAAACACAAGAAATGCCTGAAATGCAAAATTACACTAAGCGTTAGTGCTGTCACAGAGATACACGGCTTATTAATGAAGATCACCAAACTTAAATGTCAATTTAAATTACTTAATTATGGCTCTTTGAATTTGGCAATACAATAGCAAGTATTGTATTGTGGGGTACAGTACAGTGCTGTACTGTACTTGTGTAATTACAGATTTACCCGAATTTTCCCGAAGGCCACTAATACTAGTGGCCTCAATGAAGACAGCAGCTTGTCAAAGGTGCTCTCTTTTACCCTGATGATCTTTTCCAGCTGAATTTTAATACCCAGCAGAGTTTTGAATTTACAGCTTTGGCGGGTAGGCAGTTCCAGGGGTTTACAACCCTATGGGTGAAAAACCATCTCCTGTTTTCTGTTGTTCTGTTCTGTTCTATTTTCTGTTTAATGTTCAAGCTCAGTTTGTCGAGCCTGAACCCACTGTTTCTCGTTCAAAATACACCCGACCTTTTGAAGAAATTGACCGGATCGATATCCTCCAAATTGTTCAGTACTGTATTTTAAAGGTTTTGATAAGATCTGCCCAATCATGCCTGGTTTGCAGTGTTGTTAGCCCAGTGGCTCTTAACTGTTCCTGATATGCGAGATGACTAAGCGCTGGCATGATTTTTATTGCCTGGTCTTGCACCTTCTCCAGAGCACCTATTTCTTTCTGAAGACGACGTCTCCATGCTTGGATGCAATAATCCAGGTAGGGCGCACCAGAGACTTGTACAATTGAACGACTACTTTCTTTTCCTTTAAGGTAAAGGTACATTTGATTATTACCAGGGTTTGGTTCGCTTTTTCTTATTGCCGCTCCAACTTTTGTGCAACTTTTAATGAATGATAGATTCTGACTCTCAGGTCCTTTTCTTCATCTATCTGTTGGAAGGTTATGCTGTCAATTTGATAGTTGCGAAGTGGATTGTTGTGCCCCATATGCAAGGTCTTGTATTTATCAACACTGAAAAGCATTTGCCAGTCATCTGACCATTTGTGGAGTTCATGTAGATCTCAATATCACCTTCACTTCCCACTTTATCATAGATTTTAGTGTCATCTGCTAATTTGATGATGTGGTTTGCAATATTCTCATCTATGTCATTGATGTACATGACAAAGAGGTTGGCCCCAAAATGGGCCCCTGTGGCACCCAACTTAGCACATTTCCCCAGTCAAATTAATTCCCATTTAGCACGACCCTTTGTTTTTTATGTTTTACCCATTGTTTTATCCATTCCAGTATTCTCCCATTTATTCCATGTGCCTGTAATTTCCTTGCCAGTTTCTCGCGTGGAACCTTGTCAAAAGCTTCTGCAAAGTCTGTGTAAACTACGTCTACCAGAAGTCCTTTGTCTGAATAGCCAGTTACCGTTTCCAGAAATGTGAGCAGGTTAGCAAGGCAGGATCTATTTTAACAAACCCATGTTGCGTTGATTTTACGAGATTGTTCTCTGTAAGATGTTGTACGGTTCCTTAACTTAGGAGTCTCACCATGAACTTGCAGATGTGTGATGTCAAGCTGATCGGACAGTAGTTTTCTGCCAAGCTCTTTCTGCCTTGTTTGAAAATAGGGGTAACATTTACATATTTCCAATCCAGGGGAAGTATCCCTTGTCCAGGGATTTTCTGAAAATAAGTTTCAGTGGCAAGCATAGTGCATTTTCCAGTTCCTTTACGATTTTGGATTGAAATCCATCCACACCTGGGGCTTTCGAGTCTTAGTTTGTCAATGCTCTTCCTGATTGACACATGTAATGGGTATATTCCTTAATTCATTCTCTTCACCTTCTTCAAATATTTGTGCGAGTGATGGGATGTCGTTCAATCTTTCTGGTGTGAACACTGATGTAAAGTATTCAGAGTATTTGCTGCCCTTTTATCATTGAAAGGATGATCTCAGATGATATAGATACTGTATACTGTAGTTGGGACAGTTATGCCTGAATTTTGAAATGTTGCAGATTTTCAAACACCTACCTATAAATATATTGCTTCACTTTACTACTAAAGTTTGTTATATTTACCCATTACAATATTATGTTGTTATTGCAATATATTTACATTTATTACCTGAAGTTTACCTGGAGTTGGTTCTGAGAATTCTACTTCCCAAACCAAGCCAGGGGCATCTTGTTTTGCCAAGGTTTCAGATTCTAGATTAATGTAGTCTATCCCTCTTATCATTGGGTATAATTTGAAAATTGCACATTAGTTGTTAAACTTCTTGAACAATGCATATATTTTAGCTTATAGTTTGGAATGAATTGTTTACCCCATTAAACATTAAAAATAAATTAACAACATAATTTTATGTTATGCCTGAAATGCTTTGCATATCAGTTAATGAATTTAATCAATATTCTGAACCTACAAACAGACCACTATCATATTCTTAGGCATATTTTCTGAATAAAATTATTATTAAGCAAGCAACAGCTGTTTAGATTAACCACCATATTCAACCAGCAACCACCTTATTCATTGCAAACCAATTGGTCTGCTACTTCCTGCAGGAACATGTCTGTTTCTTGAACATTGTCCACTTTTGTGTCATCAATATATATTTGTTGGAAGGAGATTGAAAACCCATGGGGCCTCAAGTTCAATACAGTGTTTCTGACTGTCTTCAGCCTCTCTACTCTTCATTGAATTTATATTGCATTTCATACCATATGTTTTGCTCCAGTAGGCTATTATTCTGTTGTGCATATTTGGGATCTGGTATTCCTGCATCTTACACGAGTATATTATTTTGTTTTAAAATACCTGTAGTCCAAATAATTTAGGTACTCTACCATGTCTGTGTGTACCGTTTATAATGTTCTTTGAATTCCTTGTTTCAGAAATCTCTCCTCCTTTGAAAGGGGAAGCGAGTGCCAAGCAATACTCAAGGCGAGTACTGCTTTTCAAACAAATGTTTTGAAAAAGTGCATTGTGGTTGAATCCTTGGATTTGAAATTAGAAGGTTCTTATAAGCCTCCCTATCCTTTTTTCTGGCTGATGCTATGTTTGCTCTCTTATGCTCACTAAACATTAGGTTGTCTGACATCATTATTCCCCAGATCCTCTACACGTCATTTTCTTTCAATGAGATCAGATTGCATCTTGTATTTAGTTTTTTTTCTTCTTTCTTACACATACTGTATTTATGAGTGCAGATACAAGTTGCCCACTGTCAGAAACTAATAGACTTAAGCTTCTCAAGCCAATGACTGACCACTCTTAGAGAACTCATAACAGTTTACTAACTTCCAGGTACATTTTTTCTGCTATGTGAACAGAGGTATATCTAAAGAAACATGCCCAGACATTTTGCGCTGCTTGGAATCGAACCTAGGACCATTCGGTTGTGAACCGACTGTGTTATAGGTGAAGTGCATATGCATATTGTACACGAATCATTCTTTCCTAGGATATCACTAATACATTATTTTACCAACAACTTTTACAACACTTACTAAATCAAATATATTTGGTCGAGCTTGGTTACCAATATGAAGAAGATCTTTGAAGCCCTCTGTTATGGCTAAAGCCATCCTCTCTCCTTTTCGTTCTAAGAGGGCATTTGTAGCTACAGTCGTCCCCATACGTATCCAACCTATATCACTTGTTTCTATTTGAGTAGCTCGAGGAATACTCTTTCCAGTTTCCTGAAATGCAGATGATGTGTAAAGGTTTTATAAAATAAAAAAGTTTAATATACAGTATAAATATATATAATCATCAGCTATACAGTACAGTATTACATTCTCGATAGAACAGGGAAAAATACTGTACATGCCACACAAGAAGCTACAATAAAGTTATTCATTTAGTTCTCAACACCAGCCAAATCAATGTGAAGTACAGTACTTGTACTAAATTGTAAATTCTTCCTAGTTGCCGATTTTCCTCATTAGCCTAAGTTTTGGTTCTCACTTAAAATTCGAAAGTGAAATAATTTACAGTTAAGGACAAAAACTGACTAAACCCTACAGAGCTCAATAATAAATGACCTAAACTCTTGACCATTACAATACTCTGTAATCCCTTATATAAAATATGGAAGCAGCATGTTGCTATGTGTACCAAAGTTAGTTAATAAACAAATATTGCAAGGCGAGTACTAACAGTAGCACTAAGCAGACTAACAAACAATGTTATAGCACCTGTTCAATAATCCTGCGGATGCCTTCAGTGGGGGAGTCGAGGTAGTTGGTGGGGTCGACGGAGAGCAGCTTCAGCACCCGCACTTCCCCGCTGGGGCACACACCATACACGTCTGTGAAGGTCCCACCACGGTCTATGGCAAAACAAAACTTGTCTTTCATTGCCATATTTGAATGACACTTCGTGTGTAGGAAGAAACGTGGAGAGGAAAGCGACGCGAAGACTCAGTGTTCTAGGTGCGTCAGCTGCACCGGGACTGCCACCGACGCAACTGTTTCGTATAACGTCAGCTCGGAGGCACAAAAAAAACAGTTCGTTCACTAACAATTGTATACACGAGCTCTATCGTATATATATATATATATATATATATATATATATATATATATATATATATATATATATATATATATATAATATATATATATATATATAGATATATATATCTAATATATATATTATATCGACATATATATATTATATAGATATATATATTAATATATAATATAATATATATATATATATATATATATATATATATATATATATATATATATATATATATATATATATATATAGTATATATATATATATATATATATATATATATATATATTATATATAGATATTATATATCTATATGTCGTACCTAGTAGCCAGAACGCACTTCTCAGCCTACTATACAAGGCCCGATTGCCTAATAAGCCAAGTTTTCATGAATTATTGTTTTTCGACAAACCTAACTACCTAACCTAACCCAACCTAACTTTTTCGGCTACCTAACCTAACCTAACGTATAAAGATAGGTTAGGTTAGGTTAGGTAGGGTTGGTTAGGTTCGGTCATATATCTACGTTAATTTTAACTCCAATAAAAAAATTTGACCTCATACATAATGAAATGGGTAGGTTTATTATTTCACAAGAAAAAAATTAGAGAAAATATATTAATTCAGGAAAACTTGGCTTATTAGGCAAATCGGGCCTTGCATAGTAGGCTGAGAAATGCGTTCTGGCTACTAGGTACGACATATGTATATATATATGCGTGTAGACTGTGATGGTAGAAGTGGAAACCAGGGTAGACTGTGATGTACAAATCCACAAAGGCCATGACGAGGGTTCGAACTTACGCACGGGATGTTCCCAGACGCGCTATAGTCAACTGTACCACCACATGGTCAAAAGAATTGCAACCTGGAGTGCTACTGCCCTCACTAGGATCCCAAAACACAACTAGAGTCTGGTAGCTGAGCGGACAGTGCGCAGGACTCGTAATTCTGTGGCCCGAGTTCGATTCCCGGCCCAGACAGAAACAAATGTGCAAGGTTTCTTTCACCCTGATGCCCCCTGTTACCTAACAGTAAATATGTACCTGGGAGTTGGACAGCTGTTACGGAGCTGCTTCCTGGGTGTGTGTGTATGTGGAAAAAAATTAGTAGTTAGTTACAGTTGATTGATTGATAGTTGAGAGTAGGGCCGAAAGAGCAGAGCTCAACCCCCTCAAGAACAACTAGGTGAATACACAATTCCCCTCATGCACTCGGGCTCTATCAACCAAAAGTTCTACCTCTACGCCCCCCACTTCAATACACACAGAAATAACAATAGCGTGATATATCAAAGCCCATAAGGCCTCATTAAGGCCTTTGTGGATTTGTTCATTTAATATATCACGCTATTGTGATTTCTGTGTGTACTGAAGTAGGGGCGTAGAGGTAGAACATTTGGTTGATAGAGCCCGTACAAATTTTGTGTCCGAAATGGTAAAAATGTGTGCGATTCGTCTTCTGTACCAAGTGACTGGTAGCACGTAGGGTGACTGGACAGTGTGCTGCCCTACATCTATACGAGAAATTACAGAGTATATTTCAAGAGCTAGTTATATGCTAAACAGCTTGAATTAATTAAGCTGGAACATTCTCCTACTGGTACATTTTTTTTCACTTCTACATTAATAAACACAATTAATTATAAGCCACAATTTTATTTACTTATGTATACAAGAGTTCTTACATTCTTGTACAACCACTAGTACACGTAGCACTTCATCATTACTTGCAGAAATATATCGACAACGTCATGTGATGTACCCTCCACTGCTCCCTCGAGGCGTTCTCATCCCTTCTCTCAGCTTCATCATATTTCGCCAAAACTATTTTGTAACATGAATATACTTATTTACTATACCCCTGATTGAGAACCAATTTCCCCATGACTCCCATTTCTACAGACGATAAACACTTTCATTAACATTTAAGTAAAAATCATATAATAATAATAAAAGTGGAACTGCTACGATACAACCTAACCTGCCCAAGCCCTAAGTAAGCAATTGAAGGCCTAATATACACCATCTTAATAAGGGAGGAGGGCCCTCGATAAAAGCCAAATGTGAATGAATACACTCTGGCTTCCTGTCCCCCGACACAATGAATTAAAATATTGCTGACGGACCCAAATACCATAAAATTAACGAATATGAAATTGCTAATTTCAGATAACTTGTCTCCATCACACACTCCACTGTTCCAGGTGTTGTCCACATGGCACTAGATCCTACTGGTTACTACAACTAGTACTACACATCGTAATATATCCTACTGGTTACTTCAGCTAATAGTACACACCGTAATAGATACTGCAACTAGTAGTCCACACCGTAATAGATGCTATTAGTTACTGCAGCTAGTAATTCAAACAGTAGAGCCTACTGGACACATCTGAAAAGTCAGGGGCAGAAAGTTCCCCAACACAAGATAACATATTGACTTAGTGTTGCCGCCGAAGGCGGCTAGTATATTGTGCACCCCATACTCATCCTGTGAGCGGTAGCGCATAAAAGGACTACAGTGGGCACAAAAAGGTCAACATATTTAACTTGGTCCAGGTCTGGAAGCCTTCTTTGTTGTTAAAGTTAGTGGGGAGGCAGCAGGGACATGGCTTAAGACTTTCTTTGTTGGTAGAGATAGAAGGGAGGCTGTGGCAACGGGATTGATGACGTTTCTTGTTGAATAAGATACTTGACACAACTCTGGGGCAGAATACGTGTGAACTTGCGATTGTTCTCCATCCTGATTTGTGCTAAATGTTACTTCATATATGTCACTCATATCCTAATCCAATTAAGGACTTTGTCTCCAAAACCACGGCCACCCCCCACCCCCATTTCCTCTTTGAAGCCTTGCTAAGGTGAAAATATATAAATGTGTGTCGATTTTAGACCACTGAACACGTTGGCGACTCTGTATGAGAGACAACTCTACAGCGTATTGTCTCATTGAACAGACTCGGATTTAATAACTAATAAAACCTTACAACATAGATAACCATTTAGGATATATTATAATTAATCATTACCTTGCCTAAATGTCTGGGCATTGATAAGTATGAAATGAAGGGGAAGGCATAAAATATATCACATCGGCACTGAGTGCAGAAGCCGGTGATGTAAAAACTCTTATGAGGTTACCAGCGGCTGTCGTCTCCCACGCACTCCTGTCCGTCACATTCCCACCACTGTCAGTGTTGTCCTGCCTGGGACACACCCCAACACTGTCAGTGTTGGGCTGTCCAGGACACACCCCAACACTGTCAGTATTGTGCTGCCCAGGACACACCCCAACACTGTCAGTGTTGTGCTGCCCGGGACACAACCCAACACTGTCAGTATTGTGCTGTCCAGGACACACCCCAACACTGTCAGTGTTGTGCTGCCCAGGACACACCCCAACACTGTCAGTGTTGTGCTGCCCGGGACACACCCCAACACTGTCAGTGTTGTGCTGCCCAGGACACACCCAACACTGTCAGTGTTGTGCTGCCTGGGACACACCCCAACACTGTCAGTGTTGTGCTGCCCAGGACACACCCCAACACTGTCAGTGATGTGCTGCCTGGGACACACCCCACCACTGTCAGTGTTGTGCTGCCCGGGACACACCCCAACACTGTCAGTGTTGTGCTGCCTGGGACACACCCCACCACTGTCAGTGTTGTGCTGCCTGGGACACACCCCACCACTGTCAGTGTTGTGCTGCCCGGGACACACCCCACCACTGTCAGTGTTGTGCTGCCTGGGACACACCCCAACACTGTCAGTGTTGTGCTGCCTGGGACACACCCCACCACTGTCAGTGTTGTGCTGCCTGGGACACACCCACCACTGTCAGTGTTGTGCTGCCCGGGACACACCACAACACTGTCAGTGTTGTGCTGCCCAGGACACACCCCGCCAGTTGCCTTGTACACTCAATATCAACGTAACAGTCTCACAGGCCGGTTGGCTTATCAGCTTGCTGAACCTAAAAGCAAACAGTGTCCATTAACTCCTGTCACATAACTTTAGCAGGCTGAGAGATTGTACCTCTCTTCCCTGGCTTCCACTTCGAGCATCACAGTCTACTCTGGCTTCCACTTCTACCATCGCATGTACCCTGGCTTCCTTGGTCTACTTCCATGACTACTATCACACTCTAACTTGGCCGTTTTGGTTTATCTCCACGACTATCACTGCACTCTACCCTACTACTACTACCTCCATTATTTTATCTACTCCCACCGCTATGACAATATACTGTGCCTTATATTATCTACTGCAGTGACCATAATATGTTCCTTGATCTACCTGCACCACCACAGCCTTCATGGCCCCTTTAGTATCTACCTTCACACTATTCTCTCACTATCCTTTGCCTACCTTTATCACATCCTACTCTGTCTCTACTTTATCTGCCTTGTTCCTTCTCCCTACCACTGCACTTAACCCTCTTCCCTCTTGATCTATTATTTTTGGGCCCACTTTTGCTGTAGATCTCTGAATCGTTTCACATTTTATATAAGGGGGAGGGGGAGCGACGAGGGTGCTATAGATTGTGGGAGTGGAGTGAGACGAGCGGGATGCGCATCACTGAGGCTTGCACCTCAGTGCTCGTCATGGTTGATTGCTTGCCTCATATGCTCCCTCCATGTTTCCTTTACCTCCCTCGTAACGTTTGTATTGTTCGCACTCTGCTTGTAGTTGGTTTGTTGCTTGGTGATGAGAAGCAGCAGCGGTCCCCGGACAGGACCTTGCGGAGACCCGCCCATTACGTATATATACGCGTCGCACAGTAATGCTGCCAGAGTCAGGCACTCAACCTTCTCGCTCACTTACCTTCTACAAGTTTACTGGGAAAAGTTACAGAAATACAGACTGGGCTCAGATTCTGATTGCAAAAAATACATTTAACTAAGCAAGTTGCAGCATTAGTGAGCTAGTTATATAGTTTGTTAACATACAGTATAAATATATCAATAGTCGATTGGTATATAAATATATCAATCACAGTTTAGCAAAATAATATCACCGTGAGTCCATGAAACTAACACAAAATGAGTTTGTTTGTTTAATTAATGTTTTACAACGCCATACTCATCCGGTGGGTGAGTGGCAGACAGGTTACAGTCACGTGGTGGGTACAGGCACTGGACTCCAATAATCTCTAACATGACCATTTAACATCTGTGGTGAGTCAGTTGTATACAATTGTAATTTGTCTATCATGCAGCCATGTATACACTCTCCAGGGGGCGCCGGTGGGAAGTGGCAGGTGTCGGCCGGTTTCTCAAGTTTAACCCACCACTGACACGATATGTGTGGGACCAGTGATGTTGTGAGGGACTGTTACGGTGTCGTCACCCTCGTCGGAGTGTAGAGTGGCAATTTTTACGCCATCTATGGGTCTACACCCCAACCCCCCTGATATTGGACGCTACGTGGACAACACCATTTATTGGTGGTAACGTGACAGCGACAAATGGCTCTGGTTTCCTGCCCCAGTCAGCAAGAGAGGTCAACGTGGACGATCTCTGGTGGATGGCGTGTCACGATCAGGGCCACCTAGGTTGTGCTACAGAGCATAATGTCAACTCCCAGGTGAATGAGTGTTACCTCATGGTTTCCCCAGTGTACCGTCCATTTAACTGATGACGTTTTATGTCCACAGAGGTGACGTGTGGAGGCAGTCATACTGAGGAAGGCAGTTTACCTTGGGCAGTCCACGTACTCTCAGCTTGGTCCTGGAAGACGACTAAGTAAACCGCCGTCGATCTGTGCAGTGTGTTAGCTGCTAAATTACGCAGTATTGGTAGAGATCGGCGTACCCGGGAATTGGCTTAGGAGAGTAACGGACGACAGTGAGGTGCCTATGTGAAGCGCTGCTAGCCGGTTGCTAGAGGCTTCTGCCAGGGGTTAGCTACCCCTGTATATGGTTGTGACCCCGATCAGCGTGCGGCTGAAGTCCTCTGCCAGCAAGTAGCTGGAGAGTGATAGTGGGGTGTAGGCACCTACTGATACTGTGTCGGTGGACTGGCCACATAAAAGGTGAATTCGATAGTGTTTGTCAGTACGCTTGGACAAGGTACTGGACGGAGGAACACTGGAGTTGGTGAATACTGCAAACGCTTGTGTCCTGCGTGAAAGCAACACTATTGTATGTAAGTGTAGAAATAATTTTATATATATTCATTTATGGTGAAGGGAATAGTGTATTGTTCATCCCTCCCCCTTTACTCTTTATTGCACTACTACAGTTCTTGGAAGCGTACTTCCGACTGGGGGTCGGATACTATAATAGAGGTTATAACATGAAGAACCCGGTTACTGGTCCTAAGTGGCCGTAACAGGGACCAGTGATGGGAGGGAGGTGTTGTTGGAAGGGACTGTGTGTATACGAGCACCAGAGAGCGTTTCTCTCTCTCTCTCTCATTCATTGAATGAGAATATCTGAACACAGATCCACGCCGCGGGTCACACGTGGTGTACAAAAACACCGAAAAAATACTTATAACTGGCCAGTAATCAGTTAGACTACATGGCCTTAAGACAACATGAAGGACCCAAAAGCCACTTGGACATAACCCCAAAACACTTAGACATGCCCCCCCCAAAACACTTAGACATGCCCCCCCCCAAAACACTTAGACATGACCCCCCAAACACTTAGACATGACCCCCAAAACACTTAGACATGACCCCCCAAGACACTTAGACATGGCACAAAAAGAGCACAGCCATTGTGGCGTCGTTGAGTGACATCATACACATGCAGGGAGCCAGCTGCACACATTTGTATACGTCTGCAAGTTGTATGCTTTTATAGCCTACTTAACCTAACCTACCTCTCTTAACCTACTCTAATATATATTGCAATTTCCCTTAGAAATAACATAAACATAGTTGGGAGTGAGGGCAGAGTTGGCCGCTACTCTCACCGGGCGGTGAACGCGTGCGTTATAACAAGGTTCGGGACAGGAATTAAGCCGAGGTGAGGCGCACATTCACCTGTGTATAGAGGAAGAGGTTTTATATCTCGCCGCTTACAAGGGAGAGCGTGAAGCCCAAGAGAGGAATGCGGAGGAAACAATAATATTATGGTAGTGAGGATGGTGGGAGTGGTGGTGGGGAGGAGGGGGTGGTGTTGGGCAGCAGCGGGCACTTGTGAGGGGCGGGGTAACGTGGCACCACCAGTGTCAGTTTGAACGTGTGGCGGCACTGGTGGCGTGGATGGCACTGGTGGCGGGGATGGCAGTGCAGACGTGGCCGTACATATGATCTGCTCGAGGTGTTGGCGACAGTCTTGGCCTCTGGTCCAGCCTTGTTCTCATTTATCATGCTCAACTTTGATAAGAAAGTTGAAAGTATGTAGTGATCGACGTGTCTTATTGGAATCATGTGATGTTGTCAACATTGTTGTGCATAAAACTGGGATGGGAAGTGTAGTGTGAATGTTGGCTGTGTAGTGGAAGCCAGTGCTACCACAAGCGTCCCAACTGTATGAAATACCAAATACGTTTAATGGATGCCTAGAGGGATGCGGGTAGGTCCTAAATGTCCGCATAAACATCAAGGCAACACCCATGTTTTACTGTGCAGGTGTTATCTGCTTTGTTGCTCCATCTGCACAAGTGAGTTATGGTGTGTGGCAAGAGTGATGAGGGGGCCCCAGGAGCTGTGATGAGGGGCCTCAGGGGCTGTGATGAGGGGCCTTAGGGGCTGTGGCGAGGAGGATGAGGGGCCTCAGGTGGTGTGGTGAGGAGGATGAGGGGCCTCAGAAGGTGTGGCGAGGAGGATGAAGGACCCAGGGGCTGTGGCGAGAGTGATGAGTTGGAGAGGGGCCCCAGAGACCTCACTGGTAGATTTCCTCGGTACTTCGTTCCTCATTCATCAGTAAGTTGTGTTGTCAGTGAACGAGCCTCTCCACCATGCTGGAGTAGCCCTCATCTCAACCATATGTTACCTTATACAACACTTGACAGTAACAAAAAGTGAAGGAAAGACCCAATACACGTGTAAGTGTAACATTAAACCAAATTTTCGGATGAAACCTAGAGTAAAGTACATCGTTTATTAAGGTGTCGTCAAACAATGCTTTCTTGTGTTATACTTACACATGTACTGGGCCTTTCTCTCACCATCATTCAGACACTACGCGAGTGTTGCAAGTTTCTCTTTTTAACAATTATATTTTTTGTTGACACGTTATTTATGTTGAGGTTAATTACTGAATGTTTGATGGGAGTTGATGGGCTGTGGTGTAGTGGTCAGCTCTGCCATCCGCGCACCTCCCCAGGGGAGAAGACCTTGGGTAGGCTGGCACAACTGCTCACTGCTCCCACCTGTTCAGCCACCACCAATTGCGGATCTGGATATGAAACGCTCGATTGGTAGTGTTCACAAGTCAAGCCTGACCCCAGGCCGAGCTCGAGGAGTAGAATAACTCGCAGTACTCTCTGTGACAGTGAATACTAGCATTATCCTCACTTTAATCAGACTATCAAAATCCTCAGATTAGGCAAAATTGTAATTAATTGTGTCAATAAAGATGTTAATAATAATAATAGTACTCTCTGTAGGTACAATCCAGGCACAACGATGTGTGGGAGGGAGGAGCTCCTTGTCTGCAAAACTGAGCCACGAACTGTGGGACGGAGAGCTCCTATCCTTATTATTATTATTAACATCTTTATTGACAAAATTAATTACAATTTTGCCTAATCTGAGGATTTTGATAGTCTTATTAAAGTGAGGATAATGCTGGTATTCACTGTCACACAGGACAGAGGGTCATACATAAGACAATAGGTCTAAACTGTAGGCTGAAGCACATACATATCATGGTTACAATCAATGTTTTAATGTATGGATATGTGAAAACAACTCTCTACTGTGCACTGCCACACAAGGGCAGGGATGGGTTTATAAGTGATGCAGCTTGGAAGTAATATAAATAAAAATTGTTCTTCATTCTTTAAAATGGACAAGCAAATTTTGGGTAAATTGTTAGGATGTCGTCCAGAACACCTGAGTCAATAAAATAGTTACACAGTTGGTGGTACAAGAAGTCAGGAAGTCCTTTACGGTTTCACATTCATCAATATAGTGTTCTAGTGAATGCATTGAAGGTATATCACAGAGTTTACAATCTGAGTATTCTGGTAGTGGCTCAGCCTCACTAACCTGCCAGATGTGTCTATAGCCAAGGCGAATTCGCGCAATGACTACATCACATTGCCTGGTTCGGTTACTGTGCCGACCATACAAATACCTATTATTACAAAACTTGTCATAACTTTTAATACTGCAGCTTTCAGGTCTCTGGGCATTTATTAGTTCTTCTAAACATAAATTAATTTCTTTAATTTGTATATTTCTAATAATTGCATTAGATAGTCCAAAGTCATAATCAGTGTTTTCTTTCCTGCAAGCCTCATTGGCCAATCGATCTACAAAGTCATGTTTTCCAACTCCAACATGGGATGGTATCCACACATTTTATACAAGAGTTATTATCATTGGCAAAAATTACATTCCATTTAATATTACAAGCTACTTCCGACATACAATGTGATGGGTTATTTAAGGACTGCAGAGCACTTTTAGTCACAGAAAATAACTCCACCACCATTCCTGCAGACACCGAGCTGTGGGAAGGAGAGCTCCTATCATGCAGACGAGTGTCGGTAGATGTCTGCTGCTGTACTCTCTGATGTACAAGAACAAACCACTAAGGAGGAGTGTTGTGTGGTGGGAAGAGGTTCTCTCTGCTGTTGACTCTCACTGTGAGTGCTGCAGCTTAAGCGGAGCTCGGGGAAATACAGTCATGAAGAGATACACTGAGCTACTAAGTGATACATTGAGCATCGCAATATATACTTGGGTAAAATTTATATTAAACAGACCCAGAACATCCAATTTCAATGAGTGTTCAGATACGATCCAGTTGAAGCTTACAGCCACTTTTGCTAGGCTCAGGTGAATATGTGGCATGTCCAATATTTACTAAGCAGTGCAGCTGTAAAATATGATAAAAACTCCTGTTTTGGAGATATGCTGATGATATTTAAAGTATGCTGAATAATAACAGATAATGCTTTGAGTCCATTATGAGTGTGTTAATGCAGCATAAGGCGGCATAGTGAGCATGAGACAGGAGCGTTCAGCCCGGTCACTACCCAGCTGGCCCGGGCCGGCCCGCGGCCACCCTCACCCTCGCCACTCACTCCCACTCAGTGCTTGAATTAGCAGCTGACTCAACTCACTTGTAACTTACCTAATGTGTTAAGTAAACTTTGCCTCATTATGATAAAATATGCAAGTTCTTTAATTTTTGCATTTATTTATGCTACGATTTGGCAGGCTAATTATATTAATTACAATCCTAATTATATTGTTATTTCAGCGCATCTTCCTGTTTTGATAGTATTCATAGGAAGGATGAGGACCATAGTACATATACCGACGTACAACGCAATTAGAGAGTAGAAATCAGTACTATTGAATTTGTACAAACCGGAAAGTGATTTTCTACTTTTGTTGATGTTGCAAAGACGACCTAAACTAACCTAACCTTCCTAGGCCTAATACACGCCCTCTGAGGTGTAATGCAGTATATATGTTTGCTATACTATGCTCAAGCATATTTAAGTTTGTTTTTCAGCTTCACTTTTTTCAGACTCTATAAACTGAATAGTACAAAATTCTACTATTTAATTACTTAATACGTCAATATTTGTACTATGGTGCACATAGTTACAAAAGTACTATCTAAACAGGAGGATGGGTTGTTATTTATGGTGTGTAGTGATAGGGTGACTGGTTATGACTGACTCCAAACATATACAGAGGTTGATGAGTATATACTGGTCAACTTTGCTGGCGGCTTAATAAAAAAAAATCCAGGTGGATGACACCAGCAACCAGGAGGCCTGGTCAAAGACCGGGCCGCGGGAATAATCATCCCCGGAATCATCGACAGGTAATTGTCAGACCGGATTTAGGTATCAACCATTCAGTGTGTAACATGCTTGTTTCAGGATCAGTCTGTCTCTTCTGGACTCAGAGTAATAATTGACCTCTGATTTCATGAGTGATGTGACGAGTCTGTGGTGTTAAAGAGTGTCTGATTATCAGCCTGGATTACCTGCCAGTAGCCTCAGGGTAGTAATATACCGAGAACTAAGACAACATTTAATTAATAATCTATTATTATAATACTAAGCAGGAAGATCCATATATGTATGGCCTGGTCATCCACAGCAGACGTGTAGACGTCACTACAGCCAGACTTGGGCTCGACTACGAGTACCTTAGGGAGTTTACACCTCCTGAAGTACATCTCACCAAATGTAAACATTGTTACCAAAACTATTCTAACTACGTAATGTTGCTATGTAACGGAATGTCAAAATTCAAAGAATTTAAGAGACACCTTTCACCAATAATGCTGTTTGGACGTCACAAAGCTTGTTTAAGAGAAAGATAGATAGATAGATTTTAAGGACACTGTAATGAATGTTAGGCAGACAACCAAGACGTTCACCAAGCAGATGAACAAACTACAACTAACCAACAGGTCTATTACTTGCTGAACCCATCACCCTGTTCCGTAACGTAAATTACAACACTGTAACGTGTTCACCATCAATATTAAATGCTTACACTATGCAGTTTGGGGTCCAGTTCCTGAAGCCAGTATGTGACAAACTGTCACCGCCCGAAGCATGGTATGGGCTCCATAATAAACTAAACTAAACACTTTTTAAAACTCAACGACAAAATATAACATTCTACAGTAAGAGTTCAGTAACTGATGTTACTAGATAACTAGGCCTATCAGCTGTTTGTGGGTAGGTCACTACCCAGGGAGCTGGACAACACGTGGGTAGGTCACTACCCAGGGAGCTGGACAACACGTGGGCAGGTCACTACCCAGGGAGCTGGACAACACGTGGGTAGGTCACTACCCAGGGAGCTGGACAACACGTGGTAGGTCACTACCCAGGGGGCTGGACAACACGTGGTAGGTCACTACCCAGGGAGCTGGACAACACGTGGCAGGTCACTACCCAGGGAGCTGGACAACACGTGGGCAGGTCACTACCCAGGGAGCTGGACAACACGTGGGCAGGTCACTACCCAGGGAGCTGGACAACACGTGGTAGGTCACTACCCAGGGAGCTGGACAACACGTGGTAGGTCACTACCCAGGGAGCTGGACAACACGTGGGCAGTCACTACCCAGGGAGCTGGACAACACGTGGTAGGTCACTACCCAGGGAGCTGGACAACACGTGGGTAGGTCACTACCCAGGGAGCTGGACAACACGTGGCAGGTCACTACCCAGGGAGCTGGACAACACGTGGCAGGTCACTACCCAGGGAGCTGGACAACACGTGGCAGGTCACTACCCAGGGAGCTGGACAACACGTGGCAGGTCACTACCCAGGGAGCTGGACAACACGTGGCAGGTCACTACCCAGGGAGCTGGACAACACGTGGCAGGTCACTACCCAGGGAGCTGACAACACGTGGCAGGTCACTACCCAGGGAGCTGGACAACACGTGGCAGGTCACTACCCAGGAGCTGGACAACACGTGGCAGGTCACTACCCAGGAGCTGGACAACACGTGGCAGGTCACTACCCAGGGAGACACACGTGGCACAACCCAGGACTGGACAACACGTGGCAGGTCACTACCCAGGGAGCTGGACAACATTTGTACGGCATGTCCAACTGGTCTACGGTTGGTCCTGTATACAGCTTCTTCATTGTATGATGAAATTGAGTGAATCACTTAGTATTGTTAGCGAGAAAAACTCATCGCTGTTTAATTAACTAGTTTGTTTAGTAAAAAATACACAACAACGATTGGTTCATATGTAATTGATTATTGGTCAAATTTCGATTTGTCTGATAAGAGAATTAATATCTGGTATAACTGTGGGATATGAGAGATTACCTTACAGTTCAATAGTCTAATTGCCAATTAAACTTGGGTAAAAAAATATGGCAGTAGGACTCGATGGCAACGTGACTGCTAATGACAGGCTCCCACATGGTGCTGACCGGGACGCTGCTTGTAGCTGTCTGTCACGTGTAGCTGTCTGTCATGTGTAGCTGTCATGTGTAGCTGTCTGTCATGTGTAGCTGTCTGTCACGTGTAGCTGCCTGTCATGTGTAGCTGTCATGTGTAGCTGTCTGTCATGTGTAGCTGTCTGTCACGTGTAGCTGCCTGTCATGTGTAGCCGCCTGTCATGTGTAGCTGTCATGTGTAGCTGCCTGTCATGTGTAGCTGTCATGTGTAGCTGCCTGTCATGTGTAGCTGTCTGTCATGTGTAGCTGCCTGTCATGTGTAGCTGCCTGTCATCGTAGCTGTCTGTTATATCCCTTATATTATGCCCTTTATATTAATACCCCTTATAATCTGAATTTTGTTTCTAGTATCCGAAGTTTGCATTGTCTGATGGGCCGGTATTTCTTAGTGTGTAGAGGGCTGGTTTGGTTATAATTATGACATTTGCATTACGGCAGTTCATGTACATGTTCGAGGGACAATTTAGTAATCAGCATTTCGGTGTGAAGTGTGGATGAATTATCAGTTTCTCTTTGAGCAACAGGTGGGTGAGTAGAGCACTTGGTGCAGCGTGATAGGCGAGGGAGCAACAGTCGCCCGTGCTCCATGTTACTAGTTGTGTAAGGTATAAGGCCGTCCTCACCAGGGGACGCCCACCCGGTCCTGCTGACTTGTACTCACATACAGTTAATATTTTTTTTATTATAGGGGAGGGGGAGGACCACCTGACTGCGCCCGTGTCTCACTCCCACTTCCCCCCTCTCTCTTTCTCTATCCTCCCTTCTCTTCCTCTCTCCTCCCTCTCTCTCATTCTCTCCCATCTCCTCCCTCTCTCTCATTCTCTCCTCTCTCCTCCTTTCTTGCCTGGCATCCTCCCTCTCCACCTCTCCCCTCTCCACCCTCGCTCCCAACCCTCATTTTCTCCCCCTGAATTAATTTTTTTTATCCACACATTTAGGTACATGTGGATTTGTGCAGCTACTCTAGACTATATGAAGGGCAGTACAGAGGGTGTCAAGAACTAGCTACGTGATGCTAAACAAAATATCCCATCACGCAGGATGGTTAGTCATACAGAGACATGTGATAAGTACTTTACACTGGCAGACTCTGGGTGCATTTTAAGGAAATCGTCAAGGCAAGAGTGAATAAGGTAGCAGTGATACTAAGAGTCCTCATCTCGCAGGATGGTTAGTCATACAGGGCCATATGTTCAGTAGCCTGCTGAATTAACGTTAATTGTTTTAAGAAAAGAAATCAAGGGAGTCAGTCAGCCACCTTTCACCAATTAGATTAAGGGGGGGGGGGTAAAATATGAGCCCGACGCCCCCCTTTAATAGATTTAATAGGACTGGTCGTGACCATCTTATGTCCATTCCGTACCCCCAGCATTCACCTTGCAAAATTGAGTGAGGCTAGCCCCAAGTATCTGGCCTCCAACCTCATACAGACAGAAAGGTCGTTCTGTCATATAGATAGATTGTATATAATGGAAATACAGTATTATAAAGGTAAACTTGTCACTGGTACAATGTTGCGGGTCAATAAAACATATAATACTGTGTTAGTAGTAATGATACACTACAGGGAAGACTGCTGGGGTTCCAGGCTGGGGTAACTTGTACCTTGGTTATCAAGTGAAGGGCGAGGGAGCGTGCAGGTGCCAGCCCCGACACAGCCTAGCCACTGTTGCTACTCCACCACTTGACCACCTCTCTCGCCTCTCCACAACACCAGTCCTCCGGCACTCGTTGTTCCTTACTTCAGAAGCGCCACAAGAGCTACGTCAATTACAATAAACTTGTATAAAGATTTACAAATAGTGTACATTTTAATTATGTTCAAAAAGATGTTTTCAGGACGGATGAACACTAAAGTTTCAGAGTAAACTGTTGCCAGTGAGTTGTGTGGATATAAACAGGATGCTCCCCATGAAACCCCTGACATCACTGGGCAGTGGGTTGGATGAGAGGGGCCGTGGGTTGGGTGAGAGGGGCCGTGGGTTGGGTGAGAGGGGCCGTGGGTTGGGTGAGAGGGGCCGTGGGTTGGGTGAGAGGAGGCAGCGGGTTGGGTGAGAAGGGCAGTGGGTTGGGTGAGAGGGGCAGTGGGTTGGGTGAGAGGAGGCAGCGGGTTGGGTGAGAAGGGCAGTGGTTGGGTGAGAAGGGCAGTGGGTTGGGTGAGAGGAGGCAGTGGGTTGGGTGAGAGGAGGCAGTGGGTTGGGTGAGAGGAGGCAATGGGTTGGGTGAGAGGAGGCAGCGGGTTGGGTGAGAAGGGCAGTGGGTTGGGTGAGAGGAGGCAGTGGGTTGGGTGAGAAGGGCAGTGGGTTGGGTGAGAGGAGGCAGCGGGTTGGGTGAGAGGAGGCAGCGGGTTGGGTGAGAAGGGCAGTGGGTTGGGTGAGAGGAGGCAGCGGTTGGGTGAGAGGAGGCAGTGGGTTGGGTGAGAGGAGGCAGTGGGTTGGGTGAGAGGAGGCAGCGGGTTGGGTGAGAGGAGGCAGCGGGTTGGGTGAGAAGGGCAGTGGGTTGGGTGAGAGGAGGCAGCGGGTTGGGTGAGAGGAGGCAGTGGGTTGGGTGAGAAGGCAGTGGGTTGGGTGAGAGGGAGGCAGTGGGTTGGGTGAGAGGGGGGCAGTGGGTTGGGTGAGAGGAGGCAGTGGGTTGGGTGAGAGGGGGCAGTGGTTGGGTGAGAGGAGGCAGTGGGTTGGGTGAGAGGAGGCAGTGGGTTGGGTGAGAGGAGGCAGTGGGTTGGGTGAGAAGGGCAGTGGGTTGGGTGAGAGGAGGCAGTGGGTTGGGTGAGAGGAGGCAGTGGGTTGGGTGAGAGGAGGCAGCGGGTTGGGTGAGAGGAGGCAGTGGGTTGGGTGAGAAGGGCAGTGGGTTGGGTGAGAGGAGGCAGTGGGTTGGGTGAGAGGAGGCAGTGGGTTGGGTGAGAGGAGGCAGTGGGTTGGGTGAGAGGGGCAGTGGTTGGGTGAGAGGAGGCAGTGGGTTGGGTGAGAGGGGCAGTGGGTTGGGTGAGAGGAGGCAGTGGGTTGGGTGAGAGGGGCAGTGGGTTGAGTGAGATGAGGCAGTGGGTTGGGTGAGAGGAGGCAGTGGGTTGGGTGAGAGGGGCAGTGGGTTGGGTGAGAGGAGGCAGTGGGTTGGGTGAGAGGGGCAGTGGGTTG
>WNGS01066681.1:4126047-4131382 GCA_020271785.1 Procambarus virginalis | reverse complement strand
ATTCATAATGATGTACTGCCAGGAATCTTAGCGAAGTATCCCAAATTTGCTTAATGTAGGTGCAGCCTCCACATGACTTTACAGCTGCCGCCCAGTTGGATGGGTGTGGAACAAGACTGTGTGACACTATAGATGTAAAGTGCCTTGTACAGTGACTTGTGAGCCTCTTGTTGAATCACTTGTGATATAAAAAAGATTATTGATATATGTATTTGTGTACATGTATGTGTAGTAATATTAAAAATTGTGTAACTTCACAAGACTGTCACTTGCTTAGCTAAATGAACTATGGGGTTCAGTTCCTGAATTGATTAGGTGCCTCTGTAATCCTTTCCACCACCGCCCATAGGATGGGTATGGGGTGCATAATAAAAATAAATTGAAAAATGAATGCCATAGAAAGGGGTAAGGAAGAGGCCTTTGTCTGCAGAAGGCAAGTGTCTTCCAGATGCCTGGAGTTGGCTATTCTTGACAATATTGACCAGTGCATCACCATATGGTAGCTACTGAGCAAGTTGCCCAGTAAAGAAGTGCCTTAACCCTTAAACTGCGCATGGCGTATATATACGCCCTGAGTAACATGTCCCACGGTGCGCATGGCGTATATATACGCCATAGGGTGCCAGGCCCGATTCAAATGGCCCGCGGCTACACGGGGTTCACATTAGCTTCCTCAGGGCTCTTGTAAACAGACGCCATTTTTAAAAAAATCGTGGGCAATATTCTCAGGTGTGAGAGGCACAGTACTGTTGGAGCAACCAAGGCTGGCGCACGCAGCATGAGCGAGCAGCATTGCTGTTCAGCTTGTGACCACAGCATCGCCGAAAAATGTCAAAATAAATATATAATTGTTATTATTTAGCGATGACAATATTACAGATGACCCCTGACTGTGATATAAATAACCAGGGTTGTGATAATAGCAGGATTGTTGTAATAATTAGCGCTGTAGGAGGAGTGATGCTGAGAGACGGAGGGAGACAGCATCGTTTACTGACTGTGTGGCCACCTGTTATTGTTTACATTCACCATACCAGCTCAGTGGTTCTCTATGGTGAACACAAATGTAGATACTTATATATAATGTGTGTATTAGTGTAATAACAGCAAAAGGATTATGTTGGGAGGAGCCATTTGGGTGACGGAGGTGACGTCGTCTGCACGATTTGTCTAGCTGTTTAGAGAGTGGCCACTATGCTCTTTGGGCGCACTACAAGCTTAGGTGTACAGTTACGGTGCATAAAACATGTAGATACTTATATATAATATGTGTATATAGGGTAATAACACTGCAAACAGTATTGTTGGGGAAGAAAGTTTAGTGCGTGTGACCTTGAAAGAGTGAGGGAGCCGCCAGCCGCCAGCTGTGTATAGCGACGACTCTTAGTGCCTGAACTAACTATATCAGCTTAGCTGTACAGTTGTGGTGAACAAAATATATACATACTTATATATAACGTCTGTATATAGTGTAATAACACCACAAATGGTGTTGTTGGGGAAGAAAGTTTAGTGCGTGTGTTGAGGGAGTGGCAGCGAGTGGCTGGCTGGTGTGTGGCGGTAACTCCTCGTTGCTTTTCGACTCTCAATACCAACTTAGTGGTTCGTTATGGTGACCAAAATATGCAGATACTTATATATAACCTGTGTAAAGAGTGTAATAGCAGCAAAACTATTTGTTTATTGTTTTATAAACATAATAATTGAATCACTTATATGCACACCATACTTTTGAGTATAGCGATTATTCACCACTTTTATTATATAAATATATTACAATACACACTATTGAATAATATTACTGCAAAAAAAAACTAAGAAAAAATCAATCGGAGACATTGAAACAATTAGGTAATAATATCTTTGTGGCAACTCCCATCTGTCAGCGCGGGTGACGCTGACCGGCCCTGACGACCGCTCTGTCAACGCCCACTTTTTGCCAGACTTCCTCAGTCAATTGCGCCCAAAATATGTCACCTACGATTTTTTTGTTATTTTTCCCGTGCTCAGGGGACACAAATTAACATGTTTAGAAGACGAAAAAAATTTTTGATTTTTTTTTTTCTTGCGCACAGGGGTGTAAATGTCCCCAGGATCCCTGAGCAGTGTAAGGGTTAATGAACTTTTACTGCTTCCCATCTAAATAAAATACCAAATATATGTAAGATTATAATATCTCATCATGTCTTTTTCCTTCAAACCTTAATCAATTTCATTTCATTATCAGTAACATCAATCAACATACATACCTGTGTGAGAGCTCTGATTGGTCGACACATGGCTTCATTAGCAACACGAATGAAGCCCATTGCTATTTCCTCTATACTAAGGCTTTTCTTAATATCAGAGTCATAGCTATTCACCTAGAATGAAAGGTTATGAATACCATTACCAATGTAACAAAATCATTAGGTATACTACTACTATGGGATTCATAGCAAAGAAAGCAAAAGTAGATTGGTTTATATAATGAGAAGTCTGTTAAATATATAACTAAGAGTTGCTAGTGTAAAATATTTTTCAATGTATTGCACTGTATGACGACAGTTAAAATATTCTAGACGCTGTACCTTGTTCTATTTGGGTACATCATCCATAAAGAATTTTGAAGAATCATCCAAAAGCATTTCATACCATTTTAAGCAAGAAAAGATTTCTTACCTGATCGGCCAATTTTTTGAAAGCTTCCATTGAACTTTCTTTATCAAGTGGTTCATTTTCTTTGGGACCAAATATCTTTGGGAAGTATTGTGGTAAGAGCCGACCCAAAACCAGATTTGCATCAGTAACAGCTAACAAACCACCCTTTTTGTAGCATACTGGACCTGAAAACCACAATTAAATAGTTTTGAAAAAAATCAAAGATCCATATTTATAAGCAGATATATAATTAGTATACATATTTGTGTATAAACAAAAATGCCTCAAATTGATCAGCTCAAGTCCCTGAGAGCAAGAACCACAAAAGTAGTGGTAGGAGAGAGGAATTTAATATTTTTCATAGTCTTTAATGATAAACATTAAAATGAACAACTTTCTTTTGAATTCAATACAACAGTACTCTAAATAGACAAATGAAACTTTAATATAGCTGAAGTATCTGAAAGTGAAAGATCCTCCTAGCATGGATGGAATCCCAATATTTTCAGAGGCACTCGATCACAGTTGTATAAATGTTGGGGTTCTAAGTCAGATAAGATACTGGTTGGCATTAGAAGATAAATAAAATAAATATTAAAGTAATAGTAATAATTAATTAACAAGTATTTCTTTAGTGCATGTAGATATACACAAAGTCCAGGAGAAAAAAAAAGCAAAATAATACGAGTGTTAACCTTAAGCTGTGCAATACTCACAAAGGCGATGGGAGTAACCTGCACTGCAATGCGCTCATCATACATAGGTGATTGAGGGTCCAGCGCACGATTTAAATGTCCCGCGGCTATACAGGGTTTACATCAGCTTCCTCAGGTCTCTTGTAAACAGACGCCATTTTTGAAACAAAATCATGGGTAACATTCTCGGGTGTGAGTGTCTCAGTAATGAGTGAGCCACCAAGGCTGGCGCTCAGCACGAGCTAACAGCACTATTGCTCAGCTTGTGACCACAGCATCGCCTAAAAATGTCAAAATATATATGTAACTGCTATTATTTAGCAATGATAGTATTATAGAAGACCCCTGACTGATAAAACTGACCAGGATTCTGATAATAGCAGGATTGCGGTGATAATTAGCGTTGTGCGTAGTATAGTTTGAGGTGTAATGCCGAGGGGAGGGAGGGAGGTAGCTTTGTCTGCTGACTGTGTGTGGCCACCTTTTATTGTCTGCACTCACCATACCAGCTTAGTGGTTCACTATGGTGAACACAAATGTAGATACTTATATATAATGTGTGCATTAGTGTAATAACAGCAAAAGTAGTATCTCGGGAAGAGCCATTTGGTGAGGGAGGTGGAGTCATCTGCATGACTTGTCATCTGTGTAAGGGTGGCCACTATGCTGTTTG
Organism: Procambarus virginalis; assembly: GCA_020271785.1. Classification (NCBI taxonomy): domain Eukaryota; kingdom Metazoa; phylum Arthropoda; class Malacostraca; order Decapoda; family Cambaridae; genus Procambarus; species Procambarus virginalis. The sequence goes on along the minus strand of WNGS01066681.1, from coordinate 4,127,374 downwards.
GGCACCATACCAGCTTAGTTGTACAGTTATGGATAATAAAACATATAGATACTTATTACACTATATATACACATTATATATAACACCACAAACAGTATGGTTGGAGGAGGAATGTTAGTGCGTCGGGCCTTGAACGAGTGAGGGAGGGAGGCAGCATCAGGGACTGTGTGGCGACCTCTGTTATTGTCCGAACTCACCATACCAGCTTAGTTGTACAGTTATGGTGAGCAAAACATATAGATACTTATATATAACATCTGTATATAGTGAATAAAACCAAAAACAGTATGGTGGGAAGAGGAGTGTTAGTGAGCGAGGAGTTGGTGATGAAGGGAAGGTGGCAGCATTTGCTGGCTAGCGTGTGGTGGCTACTCATCGTTGTTATGACTTACCATACCAACTTAAGAGTTCATTATGGTGAACAAGACATGCAGATACTTATATAAAACCTGTGTGTATATAGTGTAATTACAGCAAAACTATCTGTTTATTGTTTTATGAACATAATTGAATCGCTCATATGCACACCATAATTTTGAGTACAGCAATGATTCACACATTTTATTATATAAATATATCACACTACACACTATTTAATAAATATTACTGCAAAAAGCTAGGTAAAAGTCAATCAGACATTGAAATAATTATAATTAGGTAATAATATCTTTGTGGCAACTCCCGCCTGACAGCTCGGGCAGAGGAGACCACCTCCGACACTTGCTGTCAACACCTACATTTTGCCAGACTGCCTCGCCCTATTGCGGCCAAAATATGTCACCTATGATTTTTTTTCCGTGTGGTCAGGGAACATAACACTTTTATAAGACTAAAAATAATTGTGGAATTTTTTTGTTGCGCCTGGCGGTGTTGAAGGCATTTAAGCCCATAGCAGCATAAGAGTTAAAGATACAATAATAAGAATTAACTCTCTAGTCTATTCATTGCATCATTCACAATACAAAGTGTAGCCAAGCATCAGCACACCATAGCATCACTCATAGCAGCAACTCCAATTACTTTGTAAGACTGCACGGTGCTCCTCATTAATTGATATATATATAGTAGACTCGCTCCCTCTTAACAAACAGTTCCAATGTGAAGGAGATTTTTTAGTCAACCTGCCACAATAACTTTCAAGCACAACAGAATACCTAGAAAGGCCTAGAGACAAGGTAAATAAACTGCACAAGGAGACAAGACAAAAATAAAGCAGTCAGGCCAGAGGTTTCACCTTTGATTCCAAGCGAATGTGAATCCGAGATTAGCACCCCCAACTTCGCGTTTTCCAAACATCCTTACAAACAACAAACTTCATGGACATATG
>WNGS01066681.1:4103547-4121047 GCA_020271785.1 Procambarus virginalis | reverse complement strand
CATTATGACTTTATAGCACTGAGAAGGGGTCAGGATAAGGATTTGGGATGGGACAGAGGGGAAGGAATAGTGCCCAACCACTTGGACGGTCAGGAATTGAACATCGACCTGCAGGAAGCCAGACCATCACTCTACCACCCAGTCCAAGTGACTATCACTTAAATCTCAATCCACTAAAGTGCTAAAGTAAACCACTGTCATAAAATTGAACTTCTATAGCAAAGACAAGCAGCAAAATATGCTACCATATCCCACATGACCAGAGAAAGTATTTTAACCTGAGGAAAGCTTGAACTGATGGAACTGCATTACAGATGATACAAACAAATCTTTAAGGAAGTACAGTGCCTATGAAAAGTCTTTTAAGAGTTGGATTGAGGTTTTCTACACTGCCTTCCTTGCACCTTATACTCTGCAGGACATTTAAAAGGATTCCCAAAACGCCAGTGCCTGAACAACATATTGTCTGACTGTTCGTGATAGAGTACAGCTTTAAGGCAAATTTATAACAATCTATTTAACAAGTGGTTAACCTTAAAGTAGACAAAATACCAAGTAATGCAAAAACAATACAATTTAAAACTGACAATCTTTAATTGGTAACATCTGCTATTCAGCAAAGAGTGAATATGATTAACAAGAAGTAATCAATGACTAAGCTTTAGGCATAGTCAGAAGACTTCTGCTCCTCTACACTCCAAAGTGTAAACAATAATTAAAAGAAGTACAATCCATTTCTCCCACGGTTGTATTTCCGTGACTAAATGATACTAAACTCTGTTAATATTAAATTATTGCTGTTGCCAAGTACCGTATGTACCATATTTAAAAGAATTACTGTGCCATTTTCTAAATGCTTGAAATCAATGACTATTGGAATGTTGCTTGTTTACAAAATTTTATTAACTACAAGCTTAGAGATACAATTTTTAGTTTAACCCATAGCCTTATATTTAGCTTTCTATTTGCAGAACAATTCTGGTAATATACAATGCAAGATATGTTAACCGTATTGATTTTGTAGTACAGTAGTAATGCTGCTATCACTTATAGATACTATTTCATATATGAATAGTAATATATTAAATATCTTAAAAAAAATGTCATTATGAATACAATAAGTATAACAAGTGATGACCTACACACATTAATTTAGTGGTAGTAGTAGTAGTATATCTTCTTGACTTTGTGCCTTCTCTTGATAATTACATACAAACATACATACACATTAAATATTACACATTAAATAGCTCAAACATATTAGGAAGTAAGAACAAGACAAGTAATAACCTTCAAATAAGATCTGATGTGGGGGTGTAAGGTAAGCATCAGAGCAAGCAGTGAAGCCACGAGGGACCAACTTCACCATAGGAATGGTTGAGAGGAGAGCGACACGTGACTGAAACCCAATTCATTAGCAATGGCCCCAACTCTTTCCTCGTGATCCTTATACCTGAAAACAAATAATAATGTACATTTGTAAATAAGCATGTGAAAGCTGCAATAGTCTAATTATTTTAATATCTTATTTTCAGTTACTGTATATACATTGATTTATTACAAATTCTAAACACACAAATCAATCAATCCAAATACAAGAAAATGTGGTAGTGGTATATAGTTGGTGTGCACATTTAGAAGTTGCAGACTTTATGAAGTCTTTATTTAAATGCGATCAGCATTTCAAGAAAGTCTTAGGGCTAAGAGAAGAAGAGATTGAAGGAGTTTTTTGTTTAAAATGTTATTATGTAGTATAACATTGCTATACATACATTTGTTGATAAATATAATACAAATAATGATAAAAGAATAAAAGTTATTTAACATTTTTGTAAGTTTCAGAAAAAATTTGGTTAGTTTCTTCACAAGAAAATGGGTTATAGTTACTGCATAAAAAAATTAATTTAATAAACAAGAAGAAATTCATGTATCAATGGAATGATAACGCTGCAGTATTAAAGCTCCGGATAGAACAACACAAAACTAATGAACATGTTTCAAAGAAGCACTCCAGGTGTTGTAAACAAGAAAAAAAAATCATGCTGATATGAAATTACTAAATTGTTAGACAAGATTAAATCGCAAATATTCTATCTCTTCCTGTAAAATTTCAAACCATTCAGACGATAGTAAAAAAATAAACCAATTTCANAACATCCACAATTAAGTTTTTTTTATTCCTATTAAGCTGTAATTATGTATTTATATATAATTTATGAGCAAACTTCTCAGCAGCAAGCAAAAGGTGGTGGTCATCTCCAATTGCAGTTCTTGCCATCAGATTTTGCCTAAACTTCTAAACCACTCCAACATTCAAGTTCATATGTACAGCCAACCTGGGAGATTTCCTATTTAAAACAAGCACAGTAATAGTACTTTTCAACAGGAATGTTCAATAATGTGTACTTTTAACTGTATGTGTATTCACCTAGTTGTGCTTGCGTGGGGTTGAGCTCTGCTCTTTCAGCCCGCCTCTTAAATGTCAATCAATCAACGTTACTATTTCCCCCCCCCCCCCACACACCCACACATCCCAGGAAGCAGCCCGTAACAGCTGTCTAACTCCCAGGTACCTATTTACTGCAACTCCCAGGTACCTATTTACTGCAACAGGGACAGTTACTGTAACAGTTTTTCATCCATGTTAGAAGCGTACCTGTCACTCCCCAATATTTTCCAGTTTCCAGAACAACCTCTTATGTGGAACTCTGTCGAAAGCCTTTTTTAGGTCCAGATAGATGCAGTCAGCCCAACCATCTCTTTCCTGTAATATCTCTGTGTGTCATAAAAATTGAGTAAACACCACTCATAGCACTGGCACCATACTCCAATTTTTATACCAATCTCAGCTTTACAAGAACAGTCATAACTAGACAAAATTAATAAAAAATTATGAATCTTCAAATGCTTGAGTGCATAAAGGCGATCCTTATTGTCACGCAAGTGATGAAAACAGTTGGCAAGGCAAGGGGGATGGGGCAAAATTCACACCTCCACCTTCCTCCATCTGACTCAAAGTGCCATAGACTTTAATATCTTGCAATAGGTCACATTCAGTGAATACTTTACAGTACAGGATTCAATTTATACAAATTATGAAAATTAGTAATATTATTTGAGGAATAATATTTAATAAGATGGAGAAATATTTGTGCCAGTTTATTTTTGTGTTACAGTATTTAATTCAAATGAGTATCCAAATCGGTTACTCTATATGCTCACAAATGTTTTCTTTAATCTATCCCACAGTATTCTTGCAAATTCACATACAAAACCAAATTGTTTCTACTGCCAGTTAACCAGAGAAAACTAAGTTGTTAGCTAGTTAACTGAAGTCCCACTGTACTGTACACACAAGTGCCACCTGCCTCCCTCAACAGCAAAATCTACAGAAAAAATGTTTGGACAAATTTGTCAAGTGTACTTTTACTTTGGCAGACATTTTAAGAACTGTAACTTGGGGTGATTCTGTAAAATGCCACTCACTAATGGATAAGAAGATTTTGCAGAGAGAACAGTGTCAGAAATGTAAACTGAAAAATATGTCTCTAAGCAGTCATTTGCAACAGGATATATGCTAGTCAACCACCAAAGCAGACTCAAAATGTAATGATTCTTAACTTTACTTAACTAGGATCCAGTGCTCATACATGGCAATTCACACCATTAACCTAAATATAATATATGAAAAAGAAAACAAAATGCACAAACCTGGCTCAATCAATATAGTTGATAACTTGTCCATGATAATGGCTGGCCCAACTATAGTATGTCCAAATGCCAAAGATGACAACATGTACACTTTAGTCTCTAACCAGCCATCTTCAAAGAACACACTTGTTACCTGTAAAGTTACCATATAGTATAATAAACAACTTGCAAGATGCTCTATTAAAATAAAATGTACACACCTCATACATTACCTCGTACATGATGACAATGAAGTGCCAAAGAGCATCAATGCTCATAATTCTAGACAAGGGATATAAATGCTGCACAAGGTTTCCCCAACAAAAAATACAAAGAGCAACAAAATACTTACAGTTTCTACCTTTGGTTCTTCTTCAGCATGTGATACTTTTTCATCTATTTGTATCATTGACTTTCCAATTCCTCGAACTCGAATATCATCCACAATTATTTGTCTGTCATCAATGATGAAACCAAATTCTCTCTTGTACCTGAAACAATCAATAAAAGTTAATGAATGTAGTACTGCATTGTAACAGAAAAGATACAGACTATATTTCTCCGTTTATATGATGTGTACTGTACTGTGGAGCACAATAATGGAAGATAAAACACTTGTTGCTATACTAGAATTCAACAGTAAAAAAAAAATGCAAACAGTTGTGACGGATGAAACAACTTAAGGGCAACAAAAAAGCATCCAAGGTCTTGATGCACCTAGGATACCAAAACCATGATACACATTATAATGAAGATGAGACACAAGCAGCATACCTCTTAACCTGTAACTACACTTAGGTAATTGCACACACACACAATATAATACTGACCTTTCTACAAAAGCCTTTTTGAAATCACCATAACTGCAAGCATTATTTTTGCCCATCAGCCCATCTTTTACAGCTGTGCACATGAGTGCGCAATCTGTTCCTTGATAACGAAGATTCAAGTATGCTTCACAAACAATATTTGTGGAAGAGAATCCCTGCATCTTCAGGGAGTCAATACATTCTTTCTCCAATGCTTCAAGTCGGGAATCCAGATAAAGGAAGTGTGCTGGAAAAAATGTCAGGAAATTATTATTACTAGATAATGTTTTAATTTTGGCATGACAAATACTGTATATCCATGATAAATTATGCAACTCGGGAAAGAATGCAATATAAAAAGTTATTGAGTGAAAGGAACCACTTCTGAGTCCCTAGTCAGTGTCTTGATGCACCTAGGACACTATAAAAGACTTCTGTCAATCTTTTCCACACTCTGAGGGCAGTAACTATTCAAATGGTCTTATCAAGTCTCAGAAGTTCAGTTGGGTTCATTTTTTACACAATCAGTAATCCTCAATTCAAATCCCGGGCGGGACACAAATGGTTGGGCAAATTTCTTTTTATCTAATGCCTCTGTTCACCTAGCAGTATATATGTACCTGAGAATTAGTCAACTGTTGTAGGGTTGCATCCTGGAGGTCAGTAGTTCGACCTTAGGGATACCTCAATATAAATCTTAAGAATATATACTGATTGAGTGTGTGTGTGCGAGTGCGTGTACTCGCATATTTGTGCCTGTCCCCCAACCTAAATTATAACGTATGATGACCAATCCACACACCAGAAGATGGAGACGACAACGTTTCAGTCCGTCCTGGACCATTATCTAGTCAATTGTGACCACTATCACAATCGACTTGATAGTGGTCCAGAACGAACCGAAACGTCATCGTCTCTTCATTTTCTGGTGTGCGGTCTGGTCATCGTATCTTCAGCCACATTATTGTGACACATCTGCAAATTATAACATAGTTAGGGCAGGGACCATGGTGTCTCTCTCACTATCATCGAGTGACTACGTGCTATAAGAGAAAAGAACAAACAATCCTCTCAACACCACTTAGTGATAATTACTTTTCCTTGCAATACCAGTGTTCACCTTCATTGCACTAATTCTGAATAAGTAATGAGCAGCTACACCGTCCACCACCGGATGGTAGCACTAGCAACCCTAGAAGAGCTGAGGGAGCCAGCAACCTCATTTAACCCTTAAAGTGTGGTCATCCTCAACATTTACTAAATTATAGTAAGATAACAAATCTTCATATGCATATACACTTGTTGCATTTTACCAATGTGAATGAGCAGATAGACATACCCGGTAATTCATTTTGTCAGGGGCAGGAAGCCCATGTATATATATATATATATACATACACACACCTTATGCTTGTATTGAGGTCCCCCCCCCCAAAGCAAAACTACTGACTTGAGATGCAACCCTACAACAATTGTCCAACTCCAAGTACAGTACCTATTTACTGCTAAGTAAACAGAGGCATTAGGTGAAAGGAAACATACCCAACTATTTCTGTCCCACACAGGAATTGAACTCGGGAGCCCCGATTGCAAGTCGAGAACAAAGTTAACTATAATACAAGACCCAAAATACAGTACATACTGTACACAAAATTCTCATCAGCCTATATTATATTACTATTGAATCTAGGCCACTCAATCTATATCTCCAATTTTTATATCTTCAATGTCTTTGTTCAGCTAGTTTCTTTAAACACATTTGTGAAATCTATGTATTTTGTGTAATTTTCCCATGTCTTCAACATCACATGTATTCCTATCTATTTTATTACAATCCTAAACTTTTATTTCACTGGTAGTCTAGTCTACTGGTAGCAGTATTTGTATAGAGCCTTCCCTTTGTCACATTATTTTGTAAGCCTTTAAAACAAATTTTGGGACTAAAAAAAATTTTGAAGTCTGGTCCAAACAGTGCAGAGATATTGTATTAAGATAAGCATAAACACAACTTCACACCAAATATAAAAAAGGAATGACAAATATGTTTACCTGAAATATGTTTGGGCATTTATCAGTAACTACATGTACTGTACTTTAGATAAAAACTGTCATCCACACTTTCATGGAAATAAACATCAAGACTGCTCATAGCCCAGTCAATAGAGGATCAGCCTCACACACGTGGGGTCCATACAGCCAAGGTGAATGAAATGTACTTTGGATACTTAAGAATATGGAAAAATTTATAACTGTATCTGTGAGTAAACATGTACTAAATTTGATTACTGAAAGAGAGAAAGGTAAACACAAGTAGGGTAATTAACTAATGAACATGATCCTACCTGATTCATAAGTTTTTGAACATGGTTCTTGTATTTCATGTACTACATCTGCAAGAGCCATCCCATATGCTGAAAGAATCCCAGCATATTTGTGGATCATTACAGTCTGCATTCCCAGTGCTCGTGCCACAGCACACGCATGCTGGCCACCAGCTCCGCCAAATACAGCTAGCACGTGATGTGATGTGTCATGTCCCTTTGCCTGAGATTGGACACACAGTGCACTGCTTTAACTTTAAAATAATTATATAGAAATATACAAACAACTAGCCCTATCCCCCATTCCTTTTGTAAATAAGCAAATTTAAATACCTTCTATCCATTTATACAGTATTCTAGCAATACAGTTCAGCATTTTGATGTCTTTTGTATTGAACTTGCATGTGTGCAGACAAAAATAAATTTAGATATAAATACCCTTAAGTCGGTATTTAGCTTTTCATTCCCATTTAAACAAAATATTTAGTACAGACAGTTCTTCCAAACAGATTCACTTTGTAAATTTAATTAATGTTTTATTAGCTAAATTATAATTATAATTTATCATCAAGAAGTAGATGTCACACTAGCTAATGTAGTAAACCACAGAAGCATCAAACCTCTCAACACATTAAAAATTTTCATTAACTAATGGCTGAAATGTAAGGCAAGTTGATAGATTGCACATGAAAGATATAATTTGATATTGTTCATTCCAAACTATTTTGTTGTTCTAATAGTTTTGAAACAAAGTTATAGGTTCAGGACACTACTCCTCATTCTTCATATGTAGATGACCCAGCAATACATTGCAGGGATCAGGATCTAACAACCACACACAGCCATATCTAAACAGTTATGATGGAAATTAGCAAATGGGCAAATACCATCTGGAACAACTCATTCCACTGAGCCCAGTATATACTGTACACATACTGAGAGATCAGAAATCCCACTTGGTGCAGGTAGTGTGGTGCTGTCTAAAAAACTGTTACATAGTGCTGAACTCCTTCCACCTGCTTCTCTATTTACTGCTTTTGAATTCATTTGCAGTACCCCCAAATGATAACTTCAAAACAGTTCACTAGTTCAAAACAGCACACTAATGGATCTTGGCAATTATCAAGGCTCAAGTAAATGAACAAGTGCTCCTCTGCAATGGAGTCCAAGAAATGTGTAAGTACTGTACTTCATTCATAATGATGTACTGCCAGGAATCTTAGCGAAGTATCCCAAATTTGCTTAATGTAGGTGCAGCCTCCACATGACTTTACAGCTGCCGCCCAGTTGGATGGGTGTGGAACAAGACTGTGTGACACTATAGATGTAAAGTGCCTTGTACAGTGACTTGTGAGCCTCTTGTTGAATCACTTGTGATATAAAAAGATTATTGATATATGTATTTGTGTACATGTATGTGTAAGTAATATTAAAAATTGTGTAACTTCACAAGACTGTCACTTGCTTAGCTAAATGAACTATGGGGTTCAGTTCCTGAATTGATTAGGTACCTCTGTAATCCTTTCCACCACCGCCCATAGGATGGGTATGGGGTGCATAATAAAAAATAAATTGAAAAATGAATGCCATAGAAAGGGGTAAGGAAGAGGCCTTTGTCTGCAGAAGGCAAGTGTCTTCCAGATGCCTGGAGTTGGCTATTCTTGACAATATTGACCAGTGCATCACCATATGGTAGCTACTGAGGAAGTTGCCCAGTAAAGAAGTGCCTTAACCCTTAAACTGCGCATGGCGTATATATACGCCCTGAGTAACATGTCCCATGGTGCGCATGGCGTATATATACGCCATAGGGTGCCAGGCCCGATTCAAATGGCCCGCGGCTACACAGGGTTCACATTAGCTTCCTCAGGGCTCTTGTAAACAGACGCCATTTTTTAAAAAAATCGTGGGCAATATTCTCAGGTGTGAGAGGCACAGTACTGTTGGAGCAACCAAGGCTGGCGCACGCAGCATGAGCGAGCAGCATTGCTGTTCAGCTTGTGACCACAGCATCGCCGAAAAATGTCAAAATAAATATATAATTGTTATTATTTAGCGATGACAATATTACAGACGACCCCTGACTGTGATATAAATAACCAGGGTTGTGATAATAGCAGGATTGTTGTAATAATTAGCGCTGTAGGAGGAGTGATGCTGAGAGACGGAGGGAGACAGCATCGTTTACTGACTGTGTGGCCACCTGTTATTGTTTACATTCACCATTCCAGCTCAGTGGTTCTCTATGGTGAACACAAATGTAGATACTTATATATAATGTGTGTATTAGTGTAATAACAGCAAAAGGATTATGTTGGGAGTAGCCATTTGGGTGACGGAGGTGACGTCGTCTGCTCGATTTGTCTAGCTGTTTAGAGAGTGGCCACTATGCTCTTTGGGCGCACTACAAGCTTAGGTGTACAGTTACGGTGCATAAAACATGTAGATACTTATATATAATATGTGTATATAGGGTAATAACACTGCAAACAGTATTGTTGGGGAAGAAAGTTTAGTGCGTGTGACCTTGAAAGAGTGAGGGAGCCGCCAGCCGCCAGCTTTGTATAGCGACGACTCTTAGTGCCTGAACTAACTATATCAGCTTAGCTGTACAGTTGTGGTGAACAAAATATATACATACTTATATATAACGTCTGTATATAGTGTAATAACGCCACAAATGATGTCGTTGGGGAAGAAAGTTTAGTGCGTGTGTTGAGGGAGTGGCAGCGAGTGGCTGGCTGGTGTGTGGCGGTAACTCCTCGTTGCTTTTTGGCTCTCAATACCAACTTAGTGGTTTGTTATGGTGACCAAAATATGCAGATACTTATATATAACCTGTGTAAAGACTGTAATAGCAGCAAAACTATTTGTTTATTGTTTTATAAACATAATAATTGAATCACTTATATGCACACCATACTTTTGAGTATAGCGATTATTCACCACTTTTATTATATAAATATATTACAATACACACTATTGAATAATATTACTGCAAAAAAAACTAAGAAAAAATCAATCGGAGACATTGAAACAATTAGGTAATAATATCTTTGTGGCAACTCCCATCTGTCAGCGCGGGTGACGCTGACCGGCCCTGACGACCGCTCTGTCAACGCCCACGTTTTGCCAGACTTCCTCAGTCAATTGCGCCCAAAATATGTCACCTACGATTTTTTTGTTATTTTTCCCGTGCTCAGGGGACACAAATTAACATGTTTAGAAGACGAAAAAAAAATTTTGATTTTTTTTTTCTTGCGCACAAGGGTGTAAATGTCCCCAGGATCCCTGAGCAGTGTAAGGGTTAATGAACTTTTACTGCTTCCCATCTAAATAAAATACCAAATATATGTAAGATTATAATATCTCATCATGTCTTTTTCCTTCAAACCTTAATCAATTTCATTTCATTATCAGTAACATCAATCAACATACATACCTGTGTGAGAGCTCTGATTGGTCGACACATGGCTTCATTAGCAACACGAATGAAGCCCATTGCTATTTCCTCTATACTAAGGCTTTTCTTAATATCAGAGTCATAGCTATTCACCTAGAATGAAAGGTTATGAATACCATTACCAATGTAACAAAATCATTAGGTATACTACTACTATGGGGATTCATAGCAAGAAAGCAAAAGTAGATTGGTTTATATAATGAGAAGTCTGTTAAATATATAACTAAGAGTTGCTAGTGTAAAATATTTTTCAATGTATTGCACTGTATGACGACAGTTAAAATATTCTAGACGCTGTACCTTGTTCTATTTGGGTACATCATCCATAAAGAATTTTGAAGAATCATCCAAAAGCATTTCATACCATTTTAAGCAAGAAAAGATTTCTTACCTGATCGGCCAATTTTTTGAAAGCTTCCATTGAACTTTCTTTATCAAGTGGTTCATTTTCTTTGGGACCAAATATCTTTGGGAAGTATTGTGGTAAGAGCCGACCCAAAACCAGATTTGCATCAGTAACAGCTAACAAACCACCCTTTTTGTAGCATACTGGACCTGAAAACCACAATTAAATAGTTTTGAAAAAAATCAAAGATCCATATTTATAAGCAGATATATAATTAGTATACATATTTGTGTATAAACAAAAATGCCTCAAATTGATCAGCTCAAGTCCCTGAGAGCAAGAACCACAAAAGTAGTGGTAGGAGAGAGGAATTTAATATTTTTCTTAGGGGATATAGTCTTAATGATAAACATTAAAATGAACAACTTTCTTTTGAATTCAATACAACAGTACTCTAAATAGACAAATGAAACTTTAATATAGCTGAAGTATCTGAAAGTGAAAGATCCTCCTAGCATGGATGGAATCCCAATATTTCAGAGGCACTCGATCACAGTTGTAGAAATGTTGGGGTTCTAAGTCAGATAAGATACTGGTTGGCATTAGAAGATAATAAAATAAATATTAAAGTAATAGTAATATTAATTAACAAGTATTTTAGTGCATGTAGATATACACAAAGTCCGGAGAAAAAAAAAGCAAAATAATACGAGTGTTAACCTTAAGCTGTGCAATACTCACAAAGGCGATGGGAGTAACCTGCACTGCAATGCGCTCATCATACATAGGCATTGAGGGTCCAGCGCACGATTTAAATGTCCCGCGGCTATACAGGGTTTACATCAGCTTCCTCAGGTCTCTTGTAAACAGACGCCATTTTTGAAACAAAATCATGGGTAACATTCTCGGGTGTGAGTGTCAGTCTCAGTAATGAGTGAGCCACCAAGGCTGGCGCTCAGCACGAGCTAACAGCACTATTGCTCAGCTTGTGACCACAGCATCGCCTAAAAATGTCAAAATATATATGTAACTGCTATTATTTAGCAATGATAGTATTATAGAAGACCCCTGACTGATAAAACTGACCAGGATTCTGATAATAGCAGGATTGCGGTGATAATTAGCTTGTGCGTAGTATAGTTTGAGGTGTAATGCCGAGGGGAGGGAGGGAGGTAGCTTTGTCTGCTGACTGTGTGTGGCCACCTTTTATTGTCTGCACTCACCATACCAGCTTAGTGGTTCACTATGGTGAACACAAATGTAGATACTTATATATAATGTGTGCATTAGTGTAATAACAGCAAAAGTAGTATCTCGGGAAGAGCCATTTTGGTGAGGGAGGTGGAGTCATCTGCATGACTTGTCATCTGTGTAAGGGTGGCCACTATGCTGTTTGGGCACCATACCAGCTTAGTTGTACAGTTATGGATAATAAAACATATAGATACTTATTACACTATATATACACATTATATATAAACCACAAACAGTATGGTTGGAGGAGGAATGTTAGTGCGTCGGGCCTTGAACGAGTGAGGGAGGGAGGCAGCATCAGGGACTGTGTGGCGACCTCTGTTATTGTCGAACTCACCATACCAGCTTAGTTGTACAGTTATGGTGAGCAAAACATATAGATACTTATATATAACATCTGTATATAGTGAATAAAACCAAAAACAGTATGGTGGGAAGAGGAGTGTTAGTGAGCGAGGAGTTGGTGATGAAGGGAAGGTGGCAGCATTTGCTGGCTAGCGTGTGGTGGCTACTCATCGTTGTTATGACTTACCATACCAACTTAAGAGTTCATTATGGTGAACAAGACATGCAGATACTTATATAAAACCTGTGTGTATATAGTGTAATTACAGCAAAACTATCTGTTTATTGTTTTATGAACATAATTGAATCGCTCATATGCACACCACAATTTTGAGTACAGCAATGATTCACACATTTATTATATAAATATATCACACTACACACTATTTAATAAATATTACTGCAAAAAGCTAGGTAAAAGTCAATCAGACATTGAAATAATTATAANGAAACGCCCCACACGTTCAAAGCGTTATATGACAAAGAGTGCTGGGAAGACGGGACACCACGAGAGTAGCTCTCATCCTGTAACTACACTTAGGTAATTACACTTAGGTAATTAATGAGTGCACCGAGAGCTATACCCAAAGAATCCAGAAGATGAGCCACTTACAGCATCCAGCACCAAGGGAGCAGGACTGAAAAAACATTCCATGATTCAAGCAGTGAGCAGTTGGAGAGAAGATAGATCACCAAACCTGGAGGGAGCCGACTCCTCCCTAACAATTGCAACACAGCTGTGAACTCGGCATCATACTGTGTGCCCGAAGCAACGGATCCGACCACCAACCCTGGAAAGTCTGGTGAGCGCTGGTCACAAACCCCAACCCAGAGCCAACACATCCATAAAACATCAGTAATGGAGCTGGAAGGCATTATAGGATTGAACCCCAAAAAGCCCAAGGAAGAAGCCAGCAAAGGGCAGCTGGGACCTGAACCTGACCTTTGCAGCAATTGTGAAACCAAGAACTGGAGGAACCAGAACCAGTACAGAGTCCTGAGCCAAATTCTCCTCAAATGATACAACATGCAGACAAAATTCAGACTCCCGCACAGGTGCTCGACCATCCGCAGAATCACCATGGGCCAATCCAACACCAGATGGCAATGGGGTCGTAAGCGGTGCAAAGCCAAAGGAGACATGGAATGTGATGCCGACCAAGAATCCTAGATGAAACCCAATCAATCCCAAAAGTCGGATGGAACCAACAGGGACTTCGCCAATTCACCAGGAACCCGAAACCGATGAGCTGGGAAAGAACTGGATCCCTGGCTAGATGACACGTGGACTGACTGGGAACCTAAGCCAACCAGCCAGTCAAGGCAGGGCAAAACTCGAACCCCCAAGAGATGCAGCCGAGCTACAATGACTCGCATTACCAGGTGAAAATGTGGGGAACCAGGTTCAAGCCAAAGGACACAGCCTGAAAGTAGTAAGCACAATGCCCTACCACAAAATTTTTAACCAATCCCTGACCTCAGATGGATAGGAACTTGCCTGTACATGTCCTGGAGATCCAGCAACACTATCCAAGAACCCAGTTAAAGAACCAGGCAAATTTTGGCAAAAGTGGTCATGTGGATTGCCAGACAGGGAATGAAGCTATTCAGACCCAAAAGATTGAGGACGAACCGCAGGTCTGACAAGTCACTCTTGAGGACCAGGAAGAAATGGGACACCCAATGAAGGGAGATGAGGTCGGCTGAACCACACCCATGTCTAACTACGTTGCAATGACTTTATGCAGCAGCGGGGAAGAAAGCTAACCCACCAGCCCCAACCCCCAACAAATGGTGTGGTACCTACCAACTCCACAGCAGGCCAAGGAAAACGACCTAAAAAGCACACGAATCATGGGACCAGGAGTTGGTAAAGTAGGGAAGTTGACCCTCATGTCATTGTCAAAATGGGTCAACTGTCAAAGAGCCATTGCAAACCACAAGAAGCACTACCTATGAGAATAAGTACACCCCACAGGAAGTGCAACAACCCGAAAATCTGGCACCCCCGAGGGCCTACCTCAAGCAACAGCAGGTGTGGCTCCACCCCTACCAGACTGCCTTAAAGCACAAGGAACAGAACTCCGATTAGCCAAAAGCTGGGAACTGAATGGCAAGAAAGTTGCCATCATTGAACGGAACTGTACAACAATATCCTCAGGAAAGAGGCAAGGTGAAAAAGGATAGGCAGACAAAGGACTAAAGACCAAGCCAAATCTAAACAGTGGGCACGGAGGGCCTGCCATAACACGAGGCAAGCTGTGTTAAATGCCTCTACTGCCTCTCAAAGAATGGCTACAAACATCTTGGGCAAGGCCACCACCACAGCAGGCATCAAAACATATACACCTGAAACTAAGCCAAGCAAGTCCACATCCTCAGAGCTGATCAGAAAAACGCTCCACAAGGCCATAGGCCTCCTGAAAGTGCATGACAGTCATTAAGAGCAAACAAGCCCTGTGACTTTGTGGTCAAGGCAGCAGACAACATTGACAGCTGAATGTGAAGCTGCCACTTACCTATATCCTTGGTGAGAGCAGGAGCAAATAAGTAGTCCTCAAGCAGGGAATAACGAGGGCCTTCCACAAACACCTGAAGAGCATTTAACATTTCACACCATTCAAACTGATGGGCACGACAGTACCCCTGCCAAGCTCCTAAGGTAAAAAGAAGGTTGTCAACCACCCGGGATGATTCTGGAACATCACAACAAAGCCAAAAATGTGATGCCGATCCAAACTCAAAGGAAGCAGGGTCCATCATGGAATTGGGGTCTGAATTCCACAGTAGATATAGCAAAAAGGTCTTCACAAGTGACTGAAGAAGAGACTCAGAAAGAGAGGAACCCTTGTGAAAGATGAATCCGCTGGACCAAAAGGCACACAGAAATGTCCCGTGGGAAAGTTGCAGTCAAATCAAACTTGATTCTATCAAAGGATAAGAGAACCCCTCTCCTGTGAGCACACAACCAAGAAGAATCTTTGGGCATCCAAGGGCTTAAATCGGGTTTCCTCCAGCCGCAGGAGCCGCCATGAAAACTCTGAGGCAGAGCCAAATTCATCATCCAATGCCTGGGAAAGGTATAGAGAAAACATGTGGTTGTGAAGGAGAAAACTGTAACCATGGTGGGAACTAGATGGCTCAACTACTTCCACTCTCAAATAGGAAGGGTTGCCCCTTCCTATTAGGGGCTGACTTGGGGGGGCCTCGTGGTGATTCCGAGGATCAACTTCCCTATAGCAAAGTCTCTGACCAGGCCTCCTGGTTGGTGGTTTGGTCAACAAGACTGTTGGATGCAGATGCTCGCAGCCTGATGTATACATTACAGCCTGGTTGATCAGCTATAACAGTGAAAGAATGAAATGTGTTAACTTCCAAGCAAAAGTCTTGGAAAATACAACCAAATGAGTTGCTTGTGCTTTTAGTGTGTATTCACAAAGATTAGGAAGATAGTTGTGAGAGTCCCCCCTCACAGCTTCTCACCAGATAAACACCACCAATATTTCTATCATTATAGTATACAAGTATTACATTATATTCTACATCATTATCTAAACATTGATAAATATCCCTTAGTCTAACAAATTTATTTTATTACTTATATTTTTTAAATGTTGATTTATGCTAATTAGGCTTGGGTATGGGTATTATGAGTCCCTGTGTCCAGCGGTCAGGTAAGACACCCTGCCTTAGACTTTGATTAAACAATTCTAGCAGAGGGCTATTTGGCAGCTCAGCAAGTACTCTCATGGTGTTGTATGTGATGCCATCCTCTCCAGGAGAGGTAGCCTTACCTTTCTTGAGTGCATTTTTAATTTCAAAGGGGGTTATGCCATAGTTATCATCAGGCCCTATTTCACTACAGGCAATTTCAATATTGAAGTTACGATTTATTTTGGTACTAGCCAGATAGTGTTGTACATCTGCGGGCAGGCTGCTTATACTAGCAGTGCTGCATATTGCTGAAGCAGCATGTCGGCATAGTCTACGGGTGAATGGTGATCAAGTTGACGACTGCTAGGACGAGAAATCTTTTTAATAATATTCCACATTTGGGCTGATGATGTTGCATGATTGATGCCTTGCAGAAACTGTTCCCAGTGCTGGTTATTCACCTGTTCCTTTAGCTCTCTAAACTCTCGGCTGGCTTTTAGAAATATGTTGAGGGTGTCAGCTGTTTATGTGTTTTATACTGCTCAGCTAGGAATAGAACTCTGTCATGCAGGGGCTTAAGGCGTGAGTCAGTGAACCACCTCTGTCCCTTCCTCACTGTTTTGGGTCTTGTAGATTTTACAACATTGTCATAAAAAGCGGTTACTTCAGTGACCAGGTCCTCATATAAGCATTGACGGTAGTAAAGCAGTAAGTGTTATACCATTCAGAATGCGGAATTTGAAGAGCATGTGTAAATTTTCAGGGATATTAATTATTTTTTTTCCAAAGCTTAGGGGTTTGACATTATTGATAGTGTATGAACTGAATATGGCAAAGTGATCACTACTAATTCATGACAATTGATCCCCGACAGCATTATCAATGAGACCGTGACCAATGACATAATCAAGCCTGCCACCCATGGAAAAATGCAAAGCTTGATTGGTGATGCCAAGGTGGTGGCCAGAAGAGCATGGATTCCTGCCACAGAGTGACAAAAGATCGTGGCATATGGAATACAAACTTAGGACTGGTAGAATTCATAGATGGTCTGCACAAATGAAGGTTATTTATCGCTTGGTTGCATATTTTATTATTGAACTTTTGAGGAGGATGGAATGTTTTGGAAATCCTCCAGGTGACTCGATAAAATCAAACTGGAAATAACCAACAAAATATCACTTAACACTTTAAGCTATTGCTGATGACACATCTTCCTTTTCTCTAAGAGAAAAATTCCATTTTTCACTGTCACTCAAAATCTTTCATTTTGAGTGACAGTGAAACAACTAAAAAAGCCATTGTGGCTGACTGCTAACAAACTCACTGACAACCAAAAAATGTATTATGGTATGTAGTGTTTGGAAACCAAGTCCACCAATATAATTACTTTAACAATTAACAATACCCAAATTAGATGGGAAATTCTTGGTCTTCACATTGATAACAAACTGAATTTCAGTTACATAATGTACAAAAATTTATAAAATGGTAGACACTCTAAAATCCGAAACTATATAACTAGCTCTACCTTGGTAATGCTTTATTATTCACTGGCTACCCATTATCTCGCCAATAGTATCTGTGCTTGGGGATCTATAACCCAAAATCACCTGAA
>WNGS01066681.1:4068371-4079014 GCA_020271785.1 Procambarus virginalis | reverse complement strand
GTGGAGAGGTGAGGAAAAAAAGTAAGGGGACAAAGGGAACATCGGAACGAATCAAGAGAGCAGAAGAATTATGGTCCCCAGCGACAGCTGGGGGAGGGGAGAGAAAAGAATAGCCACGGAAGCGACCAGAACGAGAACCAAGCATCGGCTCCTGGAGACAGACACATAGGGGCGAAAAACTGTGAGATGAGAAGTTGAAGGTCAAGGAATTTGGCGTAAAATCCACGGATGTTCCACTGAAGAAATGACATCACGAAAGAGAGAGAGAGGAGAGTTAACAGAGAGCAAAGAAACAAAGGTGAAGAAGGAACACAGCACGCTAAAAAGCACAGAGTCAGGATCAGGGTCAGCAAAGGTCAGGGTTAGGGGGCATGGGTAAACTGAGTAAAGAAGGAGGGCAAGAAGCGGAAGGGACGGACCAGAGGTGGACGGAGCAGGGCCCGGAGGAGAAGGAAGGGGAGGAGGGGGAGCAGAAAGAGGGGAGCGCACCTCAGCAAGGGCAGTAAACGAGATGGAACTGGGGGCTAAAGAAACCCCCACAGTAGGAACAGGGGGCACCACCACCGAAGCGGGTGGGGAAGGAACGATAGAAGCAGAGATAGGGGGCGAAGAAGAAAGTTACCGACAGGGGAGGAGGAAGGAGAGGACCCAGGTTTCCGTTTCTGACTCAAAGAAACAGGCGTCCCAGCAGCAACGTACTAGGCAACAGACTCCAGAGTCTCGATAGGAGAAGAAAAGCGAGAGCGAACAACACAACCATCAGGAGAGCGATGGACGTGGGCCCGCACAGTCAGGCGGCGTGGAGAGCCAAGAGACGGAGGAGAAGGACTAGTAGGAGAGAAGAGAAAGAAAACACAGGAGATGCGACAGACAGGGTAGAATGAAGGGGAGCCCTAGACAGAGAACCAGGGGGGGACCCTCGGGACAGAACTGAGGGAAACAGGGGAGGCCGGTGGTGGGCGTTCTGGGTCTAAGCCTCGGGAAACGGTTGTGAGACTGAGGAAGGCGGGAAGGACGAGGAGAGGAAGAGCGCACCACTCGAGCATAGGAGACACCAGCGAAAGAGGGGAGACGATGAACTTGGCGTCGGGCCTCAGGAAAAGACAAACAGGTCCCGGTGCTGCAAGGAGGACAGCCGCCTCAAGTTGTAACGAATACACGCACGGGAGAAGGTAGGATGGGCCTCACCGCAATTGAGGCAGCGGGCCTGGGTAGAAGTGCACTCCAACTTAAAGTGACCCTCGCTTCCACACAGGGGACAGAGAGAGACAGGACTAGAGCACCTGAGGGTACCATGCCCAAACTTCCAGCACTTACCGCAGAGCCGAGGAGATGGAATATACTACTGAACGGAGCACCTGGCACCAGCGAGAATAACAGAGGATGGAAGGGCCTACCATCAAAGGGTAACCTTCACAACCCGAACCCGGAGAGGCAGACGGCGATGACCACGGAGGGACGAATAAATGTATCCACTTGGAGGACAGAATGACCCTGGGCTCGAGGACATGTGATATCCTCGTGGCAGTCCTAAGATCCCTAACACCGTCGCAACATGGTGCGGGAGGAGACAGTGCCCACACTGGCATTCAACCGGGCGTTCTTCGAGACCCGAACAGGGGTCTCACCAAGGCAGGATAAGGGGCCAAGCGAGTGGCCGCATCCTGAGAAGGAGCAGCAACGACACGGGTACCAAGACGAGTGGGGTTAAAGGTGACAGAGGCGCCACGGAATCGACAAGATGCCTATGAAGGGAAAAATCGTCAGGAGGAGTCGAGTCCAAGGGTTGGAGGTCAAAATACTTAGTCCATGTAGCAGGACCAAACAAAGCATGGAACGAAGTAGGATGGGAAGGAAGCATACGAGAGCGGCCGCGGCGGGGGACGGCGATGAGAACCCGTAGAGAGAGACGGGTCGAAAGGCGCAGTAGTCGCAAGAAGAGATGGAGCCGTGCAAGGGGACGAGACGGTCACCACAGCAGGCTTGGAGCTCGACCCAACCACAGAGGAGGGAGGGGAGCAGGGAGGAAGAGTCCGGTCTGGGCCTAAACCGGGCTCTGCAGTGGAGGCTACAGATCCCGGTCTTCCAGGACGGTCCGACTCAGGGGCCTGGTCGCCCACCCCATGAGCCTGGTTAGAAGTAGTCAAGTCTCATCCATAAAGCAAACGAATAAAAGGGATGGGACCCGGAACCAAGGGATACCACCTACCAGGGCAGCCAGGGAGGCCG
Organism: Procambarus virginalis; assembly: GCA_020271785.1. Taxonomy (NCBI): domain Eukaryota; kingdom Metazoa; phylum Arthropoda; class Malacostraca; order Decapoda; family Cambaridae; genus Procambarus; species Procambarus virginalis. Next base: position 4,076,785 of record WNGS01066681.1, on the reverse strand, counting down.
AGCGCGGGCCAGTGCAGGAAGGGTGTGTCGTCCCCAGCGGTGCTCCCCTTTTCAACAGGGGAGTCCTACTACTTCGTGCATTCTCCCACACAGGTGCTAAGACCCCAGTCCCCCTATCGCCCTAGCCTGGACACCCAACCATCCACTCAGGGCGGCCTCTCACAGGCGACCCTTCCAGCGGGTGGTCCGATGGCTCACAAGGCTCCTACATGGTGCCCTTCAGCACGTACACCACCCAAAGAGGGGGTAGGTGAGGGGGCACAGGCAACCCACACCGTCCCAGGGAGGTGTAGTGAGCCCTCACCACGGCAAGGAGGCACCACGGAGGGGTGTTGCCCTAAATATCCACATGTTCTCCGATTGTGCCTAGAACACCTACTCTTTGCTGGGTCTATTCTGCATCTCCTCCCATATCTTTCACTCCAGTAAGTTGTTACTGGATTTTACTGTACATATTGCTGACCTGACCTTTGAGTAGCTTCCTTGTATAATATATTTTGTAACATTGCTCATCTCCTTTCCACAGAGTACATTCCAAGTACAGTACTTTGATATGGTCTCGGTAATTTAACCATTTTACTGTGTATGCATGCAGCATACGATCTTTTATTCTTTTTATTTATTTACAGTACTTTTTATTCCTTATATTTCAGAAATCTTCCTACCTTGACAGGAAAAGAAAGTACTCCAGGAACAATAACATAAGTGATTTCAAAAGTAACAGCATTGTAGTCTCATCCTTTATTATAATTTCTAAATATCCACCCTTCAAAATTAGCATAATCTACACCATTTTCCTAACCAATTGCCAAGTATACTTCGCTATGCTCACTCATCATTAGGTCATCCAACATAATTTTTAAGCTATTTTTTAGGCTATTTTTAGCCTGTTTTTAGCTTAAACTTTTTACATGTTTTGGTTATTTAACACTTTCACGTTCCACAGACGACACTCGCGTCACACATTTTTCTACTGAATAGGTTCCAACGACGCCATCTGCGTCACTTAATATAAATATTTGTTAAAAATTTAAATTTTATCAGATCAATCTGGTAGTGGTTTTAAAATGAGCGCCTTTAAATTGCGCACAATTTAGCACCCATATGTCACTTGAGCAGGACATATATTTATCTCTTGAATGCACCTCAAGCGGCATTGGAAAAAAAATATTTCTATAAAATCCATTTCTTATCCGATCGACTTGGGGATAATTTAAGCATGTTTACCATTAAATTTTCGTTTTTTCTAATAGTCACATAGCCTATTATTGAAAACGGAGTTAGCTTGTATCTTCGTGGTAAAACTATTGTAAAATGTTGACATGACCAGTGTAATCAACGAAGTTTTTTATTTGTTGCCGGTCACACGCATCCTTGTGTGACATTTTATACATATGTTCTTCTAGAACATTCTATTGCGAACATATTGGTATAAAAATTAAGTACGTACATCGAAAATTGACGTCAGGACAGTGAAAAGAATAAGACTTTTCAAAAGGTGTTTCGCCTGTTTCGCCGATCTGCCGTCAGGTAGAGGTAATACTTCAGCCACTTTCCACACTCTTGCTGGTAGGTCGCGAACATGATTCTACATTTATATGCATATGTCCGTGAAGGGAATTTTATTGCGGTCACAATGATACAAAAAAAAACCACGAATAAAAATTAGGGGGTTGGCAAACATAAAAACATCGTAAACATTCATGCCCGGTTTGACGCTCACGGCTAACGAACGCCGCATTTTCTTATTCAGTGTGGTTCTCATGTTGCATTTTGTGACAATTTATGTATATATTACTCTAGAGCATTCTCTCGCGAACACAATGATACCAAATTTAAATACATACCGCGAAAATTAAGCTCGCCACCCTGAAAAGATTATAAACTTTTTTTTGCTGACGAACCGTAGGCCAACTCGTCGGGATCACTTAGGGGATATTTGGGGCCTATTCACCGGGAACGTGAAAGTGTTAAGGAGACAAGATTACATCTTACATCCAGTTTAAGATCTTTATTGATTCCATATTTGAGTACTGCAGTTGGAATTTATCACTGCTTATTATAATTTTAGTGCCTTTCTTCCAAAGTAATTTACATGCTGATATTCGTATCTAAAAAAGGACATGAAACTATAATTTATATTTTGGTTTATGTCTGATATGAAGATTAGATTAATAGATTCATTTATTTATTATGCACCCCATACCCATCCTGTGGGCAGTTGTGGAAAATATTACAGGGGCACATAATGGGTTCAGAAACTGAACCCCATAGTTTGTTTAACTAAATAAGTGACAATCTGGTGACGCTAATTACACAAATAAAATTACATATATATATATACCTACATGTACACAAATACATATACATGTCAATAATCTTTTATATCAAGTGATTCAACAAAGAGTCTCAAGTCTCTCTACAAGACAACCACCTAATCTTGATCCATACCCACCCAACTGGGCAGCAACTTTACACCCACTGTGCTTTGAAGATGAAGAGTAGTGGTGCAAAGACAGTTTCTTATGCTACAGAGTTAATCACTGTGCTGAACCTGGAATCTAGTTTACTGTTACTCTTGATCCTTTTGTAAGGAAATTGATTAACCATCACTCCATTTTGTAACTATCACGCCACTGCCACATTTATCAAATTCTTTTTGTAAACTTCACATATACTACATATGCATTCTGATTTTCTTAAAGCTTCTGTGCCTTTGTTATAGTGGTTAAGTACAGTATATGCAAAAAGCAGATTCTTCATGTTTTAAATCAGTTTTGACCTGGGTTGTTTTAATTTTTTTTCAGAGAAATTAGGTATTTAAAGACATCACTCTTTCAAAGACTTTAGTGTGTGAAATTAGTAATTACCTAACTGTAGTTATAGCATGTGAGCTATACTTGTCCCATCTTCCTAGTATACCTGGAGCATACCTAGAGAGGGTTCCGAGAGTTCATCTACTCCCCGAGCCTAGCCTGAGGCCAGGCTCAACCAGTACTCTCGTCATATGACATTTTGAAACTACAGTACGTATTATCAGTTTTGGCCTTTATGATATATTCTCACTTTGCTTTTCTAATGGTCTGTAGTTTTTTGCAGTGCTTTCCTACATCTAATTATTGGTATCTAATTATCTAATTATTGGGATCGTCTCAAAGCTCTCCAAATGTACTCTCTAGAAAGGAGACGAGAGAGATACCAAATAATATACACATGGAAAATACTGGAGGGCCAGGTCCCAAATCTACACAGTAAAATAACAACGTACTGGAGTGAACGATATGGAAGAAAATGCAAGATTGAACCAGTGAAGAGCAGAGGTGCCATAGGCACAATCAGAGAGCACTGTATAGACATCAGAGGTCTGCAGTTGTTCAACGTCCTCCCAGTGACTATAAGAAATATTGCTGGAACAACCGTGGACATCTTCAAGAGAAAACTGGACTGTTTTCTAAGATAAGTTCCGGATCAGCCGGGCTGTGGTGGGTATGTGGCCCTGCGGGCGCTCCAAGCAACAGCCTGGTGGACCAAACTATCACAAGTCGAGCCTGACCTCGGGCCAGGCTTGGGGAGTAGAAGAACTCCCGGAACCCCATCAAGCAGGTATCATCCCTTGTGGTGTGGGTCTAACTGAAGTGAATCTGATACCTTGCCAATACTGGAAATTTTATCCATAATACAATGTGTCTGGTACTTTGCATTTTTTATTTTAAATATATAGTTCCAGACTCAGGAGCTGAGCAAAGTGCATGGGGATAATATAAAGTTAGTTTTTAAAGTACAGTATGTTGTGCTTTTGTTATATTATGGGAACTTTCATGAAAAAGCTACCAGGATCTTTACTATCACGTTCCTAAATACTGCTAAAGAATATAAGCATCAGAAATTAGTATCGTGAATATCGTGAGAAAAGCAGCTGGTCAAAGTATCTGGGATAAGTATGACAAAGTCAAAGTATACTAGAGATTTGGTATGAGTAAAACAGGTAAGAGTATGAAAGGCGAAACAACACGGTTGTTTAGTACAGGCATGTTAGTAAGATGTCAGTAATTTGTTTAGAGAGAAGGGTGTACAAGAGTGAACTAAGTAGGCAGCTGACCATAATCTTGGAAGGAATAAGTGGCCCACTATATGAAATGAAGACAAAAGGGTTATGTCTCTCTCTCTCTCATACACCACACAAACCTTATATCTTATGTCTCACACAAACCTCTCACTCTTGAAAGAGTGAAAAGTTTGTGTGGTAATACAGCCTCCTAGAGAAACTTCTGCTGTGACCACCCACTAACATGGAGCTTCCAGGAGAGAGTAAGGCTCTCTCTAGGGCTAAACTAAGGTGAGATTAATTTAGCTTGGTAGGTTTGGTTCATAGTTGAATCTGGGTTAAGTTTTATGGTTTAATTAAGCTTCAAACATAATAAGGTTGCAAAAAGGATAAATGTCACTATCCTCAACAGGAATATGCATGTAATATGCTGTACTTACACATAAGTCCAACTAGGATGGGCCTGTAGATGTCAAATATTAAAAACAAAAAACTAATTTTCACTTGCCTTCAAGTCCATAAGGTTTAAAGACTCTTCTTTCAGTGAGAATGGATAGTGTCAAAGGACGTCGAAATACCAACTCTCTAATTACACCATCACCACCTCTGAAGAATATAGATAGAGATTTATGTAAAGTAGGCATACATATATATATTATTGTATGCATGTGTAAATCATCAAGAAATTAAGTTGTGATGAATAATGTGACCATTAAGGAAAATGAAACAAAATACTTAAGCACTTCTGTGCATATTTATGTGTATTTTTGGGCATGTTACCATTTGTATTTTGAACATTACATTCTACCATGGAAATCCCTCCAACAAAGATGCTTCAAACTTTCATAGATTTTTTTGTAACTTTTACTAGTATCATCATTGCTAACGTTCCCATAATGGTGCCAGGAAATGTGATTACAGAAAATAAAGTACTGTACTTCAATCAAATGACTTATCAAAGGTGAGATGAATAATTACAGCAGACTTTTTAAGAATGCGAGTAAATGTTTAAGAAAAGAACAGCTATATACTGTACTTGAGGTAGCAATACCTGGACATGCAGCATACCTGAATTTTCCTCTTCCACCCGTTTCTGGATTTAGCGTGAATTTATTGAGAATAACAGGATAACGTGATTCCAGTATCTCAGGATCTGTAATTCTAGTATTTGTCATGTGGACATGAATGCCACTACGACCATGCCATGATGGACCCTGCAAGAAAAAAAAAATGGAGAATTAATTCAACATAACAAAAATGCAAGTACTTATCTATTTCATTTAATATTCTGAGAATTAATAGAAGAATGATATACTGTACAGCTTTTTATATACACTTAAACCCTGATTTTAACCATAACTTTGCATCCGTTAAATTATTACTTGCAAATATTATTTTCTTGGTTCAGAGTACATTCTATTATAATAGATTACAAAAAATATTGGTATTTAATTACATTCAACACTTTTTTTCCAGATGGCTGAATGCTCACTCCCTGTAGTTATCTAGCCACAAAGTAGGCCAGACAAACTGGGACTTAACAGGGAAGAGGAGACTGAAGATTACACCCTGAAAGAAGAGAACCAGGGACGGGAAACAAGCCTGATGGGTACCAGGAACATTGACCTTGTAGTGAGCTGACAGGACCCAGTTAAGACCGTCAAAACCCCTAAGCTCTAATATTGGCCCATGACAGTGGAAAAGCCCATCACTGGCCAGAAGGAGCACTGCAGGCTTCCTAGACTTAATGAAACTGCAGACAACCTCTAGCAAACAAGCCTTGGAACAAAGAAACCAAGGAAACAGGATCAACAAGGCATGCCTGGAAGCAGTACGAGTGATGTGCAAATAATGATGAATAACTGCAACTACACACGACAAATGATACACTCCCTGTCAGACAAACCAAACATCAATAACCGAAGGACCCCCTCCAGAAGTCAGCCCTCTCACTCGCCAGAAAACAAGGAGAAGGCGGCAAACTAAGAAACCAACTAAACAAGAATGAAACCCCCACTTCCAGAAAAGAGCATGAAGCTCCTCCACTGACCAGATGCGAGGGCCAACAAAAACAGAGCCTTAAAAAATGTATAACAGACCGAAGAAGCAACTGAGAACTGAGGGATGGAAAGAAAGTCCCATACTTTATTGAGAGAAGAGAGAGTGAGTGAGTGAGTGAGTGTGTGTACTCACCTATTTGTGCTTGCGGGGGTTGAGCTTTGGCTCTTTGGTCACGCCTCTCAACTGTTAATCAACTGGTGTACAGATTTCTGAGCCTACTGGGCTCCATCATATCTACATTTGAAACTGTGTATGGAGTCAGCCTCCACCACATCACTGCCTAATGCATTCCATCTGTTAACTACTCTGACACTGAAAAAGTTCCTTTTAACATCCCTGTGGCTCATGTGGGTACTCAGTTTCCACCTGTGTCCCCTTGTTCGCGTCCCACCAGTGTTGAATAGTTTATCCTTGTTTACCCGGTCGATTCCCCTGAGGGATTTTGTAGGTTGTGATCATGTCTCCCCTTACTCTTGTCTTCCAGTGTCGTAAGGTAATTTTCCACAGCCTTTCCTCGTAACTCATGCCTCTTAGTTCTGGGGCTAGTCTAGTGGCATACCTTTGGACTTTTTCCAGCTTCGTCTTGTGCTTGACAAGGTACGGCTCCATGCTGGGGCCGCATACTCCAGGATTGGTCTTACGTATGTGGTGTACAAGATTCTGAATGATTCCTTACACAGGTTCCTGAACGCTTCTGATGTTCTGATGTTAGCCAGCCTCGCATAATGCCGCAGACGTTATTTTTTTTATGTGGGCTTCAGGAGACAGGTTTAGTGTGATATTAACTCCTTGATCTTTCTCTCTGTCCGTTTCATTAAGTACTTCATTTCCTATTCTGTATCCTGTGCTTGGCCTCCTGTTTCCACTGCCTAGTTTTATTACTTTGCATTTACTCGGGTTGAACTTCAACAGCCATTTGTTGGACCATTCACTCAAGTCTGTCTAGGTCATCTTGTAGCCTCCTACTATCATCCTCAGTTTCAATCCTCCTTATAATTTTTGCATCATTGGCAAACATTGAGAGAAATGATTCTATACCCTCTGGGAGATCATTTACATATGTCAGAAACAGTATAGGTCCAAGGACTGACCCCTGCGGGACTCCACTCGTAATGTCTCGCCAATCTGAGACCTCACCCCTCACACTGACTTGTTGTCTCCTGTTGCTTAGGTACTCCTTTATCCAATGGAGTACCTTCCCTTTCACTCCAGCCTGCATCTCCAGCTTTTTCACTAGCCTCTTGTGTGGTACTGTATCAAAGGCTTTCTGACAATCCAAAAATATGCAGTCTGCCCACCCTTCTCTTTCTTGCCTTATTTTTGTTGGTTGGTCGTAGAATTCAAGTAACCCTGTGAGGCAGGACCTGCCATCCCTGAATCCATGTTGATGCTGTGTTACAAAGTTCTTTCACTCCAGATGCTCCACTAGCTTTCTTCGCACAATCTTCTCCATCAGCTTGCATGGTACGCAGGTTAGGGACACTGGCCTGTAGTTCAGTGCCTCCTGTCTATCCCCTTTCTTATATATCGAGACTATGTTAGCTGTTTTTCAAATTTCTGGCAGTTTCCCTGTTGCCAGTGATTTGTTATACACTATGGAGAGTGGTAGGCACAGTTCTTCTGCTCCTTCCTTTAGTATCCAAGGGAGATTCCATCTGGGCCTATAGCCTTTGTCACATCCAACTCAAGTAAACACTTCCTTACTTCCCCGCTGGTAATCTCAAACTCTTCCAGTGGTTCCTGGTTAGCTATTCCCTCTCTTATCTCTGGAATTTCTTCTTGCTCTAAGGTGAAGACCTCCTGGAGTTTCTTATTCAGTTCCTCACACACTTCCTTGTCGTTTGTAGTGAATCCTTCTGCCCCTATCCTTAATTTCATAACCTGTTCCTTTACTGTTGTTTTTCTCCTGATGTGCTATGCAGCAATTTAGGCTGAGTCTTTGCCTTGCTTGCGATGTCATTTTCGTATTGTCTTTCTGCCTCTCTTTTCATCCTGACATATTCATTCCTGGCATTCTGGTGTCTTTCTCTGCTCTCCAGTGTCCTGTTATTCCTATAGTTCTCCATGCCCTTTTACTTTGCTGCTTAGCTAGCCTACATCTCTGATAAAACCATGGTTTCTCATCTTCATTTCACTATTTTCCTTTGGGCTGGGACAAAGTTGTTTGCTGCAACCTTGCACTTCTGCGTGATGATGTCTATCATATCTTGGGCCGTCTTTCCCTGAGCTCTGTTTCCCATGCTATATCTGTTAGGAATTTTCTTATCTCCTCATAGTTTCCCTTTCGGTATGCTAACCTTTTGTTTCG
>WNGS01066681.1:4022377-4037956 GCA_020271785.1 Procambarus virginalis | reverse complement strand
AAACGACCTTCGAATTCGAAGGATTCGAACCTGCTCAGTGTTCAGGTTCGAATCCTTCTCATGACTTCTACAGATTTTCTCCTTGGTACATGACGTTTAATGTGCAGACTAGGCATCATAATAACGTGGCTGAAGAAATGACCAAAATGATGACCCAACCACACACCAGAAGATGGAGAAGCGATGACGTTTCGGTCTCTCCTGGGCCATTAGAAAGTCGTGTGCCTTGATAATGGTCCAGGACGGACCGGAACGTCGTCACTTCTCCATCTTCCGAGTTGTGGGTTGGTCATCACGTTAATGTGATTTATTTATGCAAAATAATATTATTTAGATCTAACAGTAGATTAGATTAGAGCAGGGTTTCTCCACTGGTGGGTCGTGAAACCAAAATTCAGAATACTAGTATATCTGAATCATTGAGAATTAGCAAGTGGTGAATATCCTGATCAGACATTATCTTCTGCGATGAAAGTGTGACAGGTGTTTTGAGTATTAGAAAATAAAGGCAGTAGTCCAAAAAAGGTTGGCAAGCACTGAATTAGAGATTAACTTAGTAGGTACAACTTTGCGTTTTATAAAGACATTAATTATGCACAGCATTTCTGTCATAATTTAAGATAATGAGTGAGTTGATTTAACATATTTTTGGGTTGTACTTAATACTGTACAAGAAGTAAGCTAATATATATGAATTTGTATATATATATATATATATATATATATATATATATATATAGATATATATATATATATATATATATATATATATATATATATATGATATCAGAGTTTTATAATAGGATACTTGGTGATGAAAGGCACAGTCTACCTTAAGCCTTGTAGGTTTAGAGGTAAGGTTACTATAATAACAATGCACATACTGTATATAATATTCCCAATAACGGAAAACATAATGTTAATTACGTACTACTTTGTTTCTCTTTCAAATTGGTTAAAGGAAGTACATTATTTTATTGCATTTGGGAGGTCATTACTCAATTTATGCCCCATTTTTATATGGCATTTTTGCTTTGGTCAAGTCGGAGTCTTGTTTAGTTTATTGGTTATCCTCCCCACATGCTGTGGGCAGTAGTTGGAAGGGTTACAGAGGCACATATTGGGTTAGCACACTCTTGGAACATCAAATGTGTGTGTGTTTCTCGTAAGTATAATATTCAATTTTCATGAAATTTAAATTAAGAATGAACTAATTGACGCATGCTTCATTCTCAGCGCCACCTGTCTCGGTACCACGGGGACGAGATACACACGGTAGCGGCCGAGCGTCCAGCATCACGAGGTGGGGGCTCTGGAGCATCATCTATAGGTGGTGCATCATCAGCAGCCTCAACTCCATCACCTCGCCCACCATCTTCTCTACCATCTCCCAGGCCTCTGCCCAACCCTCTCCTCTCTCTTGTTGGTGGAAAATTAGCATGCATTTATTGCTCTAGAGATGGGTTTCCTTCTCTAGAAGCCTTGCAGCTTCATCTCCAGTCTGCTCATGGTTAGTTGTATTGGTTTGCTAATGTGTTGAATGGAATTTCTGAAATAGTGAAGTTTAACTTTAATACTGTGTTAATTTGCTTGATTATATTTATTTTCTCCCCCCCCTTCTCTCCTCCAGGGTCTGCACTGAATGGTGAGGTTAGAGACATGGCAGCAATGTTGGGTTTGCCCTCCTCTCTTGGCACATCTCTTGGCGCAAGTGGTTTGACTACATCCTTAGCCTCGCCCCTTGGCCCTGGATCGTCACGAGGAGTTAGCTGTGAACTGTGTGGGGCTCGTGTGGGGGGAGTCACAGCCCTTCAGAGACATGTCGTGACAGCGCACACCTTCACGGATCTGCTAGCACGTGCCGCTGAGGGAGTCTTCTGTGCACAATGCCTCCTGCCTTTCAGCAACCCAGGTGCCTTGGCTGAACACATCAAACTTGTTCACACTGCACCAGTTCTTTCAGCAGTGCTCAATAAACGCCCACCCTCTCCGCCAACTGATAAGCCAACTGACTTGAGTAAAAAGTCCCGACATGAAAACCTTACTTCAGATCTTCCTGCCTCCACATTACTTTGTAGCCAATGTAATGCACCATTTACAAATTTTGAAGCTTTCCGGAGACATCTGAAGTCTCACTTAGATGGAGGAGAGCAGCTTTCATCTACAATGGCTGGTGCAGTGCAACTAGCATGTCCCGAGTGCCGTCTACCATTAACATCAGAAACCTCACTAGAAGCTCATCTAGCCACCCATTTGGGTATTACATCTACAGAGTATGGGTGTCAAGCATGTCTGAAACTTTTTTCAAAGCCAGATGAATTACAAAAGCATTTGATGGATATTCATGCTCATCACCTTTACCGTTGTGCTCTGTGCAAGGATATGTTTGATTCTAAAGTGTCGATCCAGGTTCATTTTGCCGTCAAACATAGTAACGAGTGTAAAGTAAACAAATGTACACGGTGTTCAATTGTGTTCCGGTCTCAGTCAGAATTTGAGGGACACATACGTGTAAGTCATATGCGGCGTTCACAATCTGGTGGAGACCCAGTATCGGGTAGTGGATCGGTTGGTAGTTCTGGAGGATCATACCGATGTCTGTTGTGTACTCTAACTTTAAGTTCTGAGGCAGAGTTGGCTGCTCATCTTGCCACACATCAAAGACAGTTTCAGTGTTCTCTCTGTGAAGATGCCTTTTATGTTGAATTTCTTTTAGACAAGCACATGCAAACACAACACAACTCGGAGCTCAATGGCAATATTCCCCAACCAGAGAATTTGGTAAAGCCCCGTCGTAGTCCCCAGAAAAAGGATCTTAGGTGTGATATTTGTGATGCAGAATTTTCTACAGATTCTGGACTTTTGAATCACAGGAAACAAGCTCACAATATAAAAAGTGGATCTGGTGGCATGGCTGCTAAGGTAGCTGCTGCATCTTTAAGCCTATTTTGTGCATATTGCAGTGAAGCATGCAAGTCTCGAGGGGACCTTGAAGCACATATGAAGTCACACCAAGGTAATGGTGGACGTCATAAATGTAATATCTGTGATGAATTATGTCCATCGGCTGCCCTGTTAGCTCAACATAAACTCACTCATGTTAAAGTTGTGTCTGGTAGTGCATGTGCAGTCTGTCGTGAACCCCTGACATCAGAGCAGCAATTTACAAACCATCAGAATGAACATCACCAATCGCCTCTGCCTCAGCCCTGTGTAGTGTGCAGACAGACCCTTGTTACTGACATGGAAGTTACTGTCCATGCACGTTTTCATGCTGCTCAGGCAGCCCAAGCAGCTGCTGCAGCATCTGTTACATCGGGTATCTTCAGTAGTGGTGAATTGCTCCCTCCTTCATCAAACTCCTCCATTATCACTACTGCTGCTACTCTCTCTACTATAACCACAAATAGCAATGGCAGCAGTCGTAGTAGTAGCAGTCCTCGACACTCGCCTTCGCTTCGGTGTCCAGAATGTCATATAAAACTAGAAACCATTGAAGAGGCTGAAGCTCATGCTGCTGCCCACCATCAGCAGCATCACCAAAAGCCACAACAGCAGCAGCAGCAAGGTTTTGGGCGTTCTTTAACTACTTCTTCTCGTACGTATCAGTGCATTAAGTGTCAAGAAAGTTTTGCATCAGAAGCAGAAATAGAAGCCCATGTAGCTTCTCACCTCTTACATGAAGGATCGGTTCACGAGTGTCACTTGTGTCGAGCTACGTTTGATACCCCCCTTCGTCTTCAGTGTCATCTTATTGAGCATACATTTGAGGGTTGTGGAAGTTTCACCTGCTACATGTGTTCTTCCGTGTTTACAACTGCATCACGGTTACAGCAACATATGGTGGAACATGGCCTCAGTGCTCGTCCTTATGATTGCCACCACTGCCATCAACGGTTTTTCTTTAGAGCCGAACTAGAAAACCATGCACTGTCTCACCCGGAAGCTGCTGATGGTGGATGCCGTGAGTGTCTTGCAAGTTTTCCTGATCTGCCTCGTCGTAATTTAAGGCGGCCGTCCCTCTCTTGCTTGACCTCTGCCCAGCAAGTAGGAAGTCATATGACTCAAAATAGAGCAAACTGCGATATGGGGCTACAACGACCAACTTCACCTTACACAGCGTGCACTGGTGATGAAACTGATGCAGGACCAGCAAATGGTCATGCCACTTCTGTCACAGATGTTAAAGATGAATAGGTCTTGGTGGTAACTGAACATTTATCCATTTGGAATCCAGTGCAAATTATTTTTTTACGTTGAAGTAGTAATCTGTTTGTCATCTTTCGTGATCTTTTTGTGGTTTATTCATCAAGCGTTTGAAATTAAGTATAACAGATTGTTGTTCAACAGCTTGGTGATGAGTATACTGCTTACATTGTGTTTTTGACTGTGGAACCCAGATTGTCAATTGTATTGGTGTTAGTTTGTTTAGACTTTATGCTATCTGATTTTCAAATGTGATAGCATTGGGTCTGGTTTTCATATGAAGTAAAGCCACTTGCTGTTGCTTATATGATAATACTGCACCGAGGAATGTCACAGGACATGGAAGTACAAAGTTAGTTTTCCCTCAAACATTTGATTGTCCCTTCAGGTCAGCTAGCATAAAGTTAATACAAGACTGGGAAAGCAGTTGCTCCATAAACACGAAGTGAATGGTTCTAAAGACAAGCTGGTTCTAGGTCACAAGCAGTTTGCATTTTATTAATACCAGTGAAAATAATCTGGTCACATTGTTGCCTATTTGTTAAATGTCATGGATATGTTTGTTCTACAGGGTATCTACCATCTCAATGTAAATAGTAACTTATATTTGTTTTTCATCTTCTCACTCGTGTAGTGTCCATAGGAACAAACTTTTCATAAAAAAGGTGGCAGTTAGATGTTTTGAGACTTGTATGGTTCTTCAATAAGGTTCATCTGTCTTATAACAAAAATAGACCTTATGGAATATCTGGATTAGCCTCATTATTGCTCTTGTTGTCACAGTTGAGGATAGTATTTGGTGCCGGGAATATAAGCTTTATTTATTTTTATGATTTTTTTTTCTCCTCTCGTCTCGGTGTTGTAAAGAAATGGCAAGTATTTGGACCAAAAATGTTACTTGTTTAAATAAACATGTGTAAGGAGTTTTTATTTTTTCTGAAGCATTTTCTGAAGAAAACAATTGAGGAAAATGTGCATTTATTTGTTAAATAATATGGTTCAAGTGGAATCCTGTTGTAAAATAAGTGGAATAAAATTTCACTATAAGTAAGTTTGTTATACCCATCAGTTTTAGGAATTGAAAAAAAGCATGTAAAATAATGTACAGTACCGTACATGGATTAAATTAATAAATATACAACTACTTTTTTCAGAAATAACATAAGCCGTGTAATACTTCTATTGAGAATTACTTGATTTCGTACATCAGTACGAAATGTTTGTAAATAAACTGTGCTATCTCAGCTTCTGGCATCTTGGTAAATACAGAACTCTGCAGGAGCAACTATGTAATTTTTTTCTAATTGGATGTAATTATTATGCACCTTGTACCCATCTTGTGAGCGGTAATAGAAAGAGATTGGAAATATGAACAGAGCCCAAAAATTTAGCTAAAACTACATTATTGATAAGCTAGTTATATAATTTGGTATAAAATATCCTCAAAGCTAATAATATATAATATGTATATACTCTTGTCTAAATAAAAGAAACAAGGAGAGTGGAGGATTCCTAGGTAAGAAAATGCCTAAAGTCACTAATATACAGAGCATTATGGGCACAATGTGGGAAAAAAATAATGGAATAAGAAGCGACTAAATGAGATTGGAAGCACTTACGAATTGCAGTAAAGAAATACAAATGAAAGAACAATTACGTGAAAGGAACTGCAGCAATTGCAACAGAACAAAGGTTAGTACTTTCCTCCGTAAGCATTTAAAAATTGAAACGATAGACAGATGGTACAATTTTATATAATCATTTTACACTGCAGATATCGGTAACAGTACAGGTTCAGTAATTAATGTCCAATACGAGCATTTAGGAAGCAAGGTTGTTTACATACTTTGGTAGTAATTAGTTTCTCTCGTTGGTTGAGAGGAGGACAGTCTTTGATGTGATTAGGGAGGTAATTCCACAGTTTGGCCCCCTTGATTTGCAGAGCATTACTTCGGTTAAGTCGCGCTCTTGGAATATCAGATACTTGTTTCTAGTGTGGTGCCAAAGGGTTTGTTACAAGCCCTTTAAAGCAAACAAACCCCCTTCCTTTCACTTTGCGCCTTCTGCCCAGTCAGCAGCAGCAGTAGTACCTTTCCTCCAACGGCCTATCAAGCCTCACGCCGTCTTGGAGCTTAAGAAGCACTTAAGGTCGGGATTAGCATTTCGGTTCAGAGTTTTATTTATACAGAGTACACTTGAGAGGATGTGTAGTGACTGGAGGATGTGAAGATTTAAGTAAGGAAGCAGAGTATTGTCTGGGGCTTGAGTTTGTTCTAATTGCTGACCTATGTTGAGTAATTAGGGTTTGAAAATTACTTCGGGTAATAGACCCCCAGACAAAAATACCATAGGTGAGAAGTATAGATGAGCAAGTAATAGCTACTAGGGCAAGGCGAGGTACATTGTACTGTACGGTACATTGTACAGATACAATGTAATGGCGAGGTACATTGAATTTTTATATATATGCTTAGTACATAGCACTGGAAATTCAACTTTTCAATGAGCACTAAGGAATTTACAATCTACTGTTACTAATTTGGGTATTGTTAGTTCTTTGGTTAATTTGATTGGTAGACTCATTGCCAAACAAAAAATAAAAGGTTTTATCCATATTAAGATGAGATGGTTAACAGTTACCCAAAAATGGAATGTTTTTACTTCAGCATTCATTGTGTCATTTAGAATAAGATGGTTAGGATTCGAGAAAATTAAGTTTATCAGCAACTAGAATTTGCTTGGGGTATTGAACGGCATTTGGAAGGTCATTGATGTAGATGACAGAAGAAACAGATTTGATTGGAGAAATGTGGCAAATGTGGTACCTGAAGTTCCATATTGGGACCAACTTGGTTTTATGCATCAGTGACATGTATGAGAATATTACAAACCACGTCATCAAATTTGCAGATGACACTTAAGATCTCTGGAAAAGTAGGAAGTTTGATAGAGGCCTTACAAATAGATCTATCAGCTCAAAATGGGTCGGAAGATTGGCAAATGCTTTTTAATCCTGAAAAATGAAGACCTTACATTGTAGGGTATAACAATGCTCATCACAACTTTCAAATAAACAACACTACTGTGCAGCAAATTAAAGACTCAAATAACCTATTGGTCAGAATCCATCAGTCATTGAAGCTTGTACAATAAGTGGGAGCTGCAGTTCAACAAAAAAGTGGATGGGGGCAACCAAACCCTAGAAAGTCAAAAGAACTTTTGACTTGAAGGAAAAGAAGGTCGGCATTCAATCTCGAACCGTCCAAGCGGTTTGGGCACCATCCCCCCCCCCCCAGTTCCATCCAAAATCCTTATCTCGACCCCCTTCCAAGTGCTATATAGTCGTAATGGCTTGGTGCTTTCCCCAGATAATTCCCTCCTTCCCATTTGGAATACTGTATCCAGACATGGAGTCCTCGCCTTCAGAATATCTGATTTGTAAAAGTACAACGCAAAGCGACAAAATCATCTCAGAAGTAAGTCGATTTTCATACCAGGAAAGATTGAGGGTCACATGACTAACAACACTGCAAATCAGATAAGAAAGGGCTGATCTCATCGACCCCTTAAATTGACTTTTAATGGAGGTCTGGAGGGTTTTTGTGCAAGTTAGTATGAGCTAGCCTAAACACTTTGATACCAATTAGAGTATTAATTTCGGTAACTGAGGGAGCCGGTCGGCCGAGCGGACAGCACGCTGGACTTGTGATCCTGTGGTCCTGGGTTCGATCCCAGGCGCCGGCGAGAAACATTGGGCAGAGTTTCTTTCACCCTATGCCCCTGTTACCTAGCAGTAAAATAGGTACCTGGGTGTTAGTCAGCTGTCACGGGCTGCTTCCTGGGGGTGGAGGCCTGGTCGAGGACCGGGCCGAGGGGACACTAAAGCCCCGAAATCGTCTCAAGATAACATGATTAATGACGCTCTGAATAATAATAATAATAATTATTATTTAATTTATACAGAACACAGTACAATGGTTGAACTTGTTACGTAAAATACTAATGATTAATAAAGTTGCTAGTGAGCATCGATGCTGTAGTACAAAGGCGATCTACGTCCTAGACTCAAATGGTAGACCCGGGTTCAATCCCCGGCAAGCACTAAAAAAGAAAAGGCACGTTTCCCTTCACCTGATGATCCTGTTCACTTAGCAGTAAATAGGTACCCGGGAGTTAGTCAACTGTTGCAGTGTTGCATCCTGGAGAAGCTCAGTAGTTCGACCTGGGGGGGGGGGGACCTCGATATAAGCCTACATGTAAGTGTGTGTGAGCGAGTGATGTATGTCGTACCTAATAGCCAGAGTTGCGTAACAAGCCGAATTTTCGTGAAATATTAAATTAAACAAAAAAGTAAAAAAGTCTTATGAAATGATTGTTTTCATTGTATTATATATGATTCCAATTTTATGTTGTCAAAACTAACATTTAAATTTTATAAAACCTAACCTATTTTAACCTAACATACCTAAGTAATTCGTTCCCATATATATATATATATATATATATATATATATATATATATATATATATAACTGTCTTCGACACGGCGAATTACAAATTTTAGCCCCGCTCCTGTGCCACGTAAGTCCATCACGGGCTCACCATAGCCCGTACTACTTGGAACTTTTAGTTCCCAGTAGCTGAATCTTAAACAACAACAAACAGCGAATTAAATGGTGGGAACATTAGATAAACCACCGGCTTTCTATCTCCGTCGAGGCCAGTAGAATCCTAGGGCCCTAGGGTAAATTCAACTAAAATTCCAGAAGTTTTACGTTCGTTAGGTATAATGGGGGAGATGGGGGTTTTATTTTGTTTTATTTTACATAGGTGAATGCAGGACCAGACAACTTCTGTTGGCAGGCTGAGAAGTAAGCAGCCAGTCCCATAGCTGATGGTAAGCCTCACCTTACTAGAGCATCCCTAGAACACGACCCCTCCAATCGGTTAACAAGTAGCTATGCATGGCCCCGGGTTATTTGAGGGATTATTCTTTCCTAAATATTAGGGTTGCATGAAAGTCTGCATTGGTTTATCCTAGGGAGTGCGATGCTTGTAGAGCTGAAACAGAATCAGAAAGAATAAAAAAAAAGAGTATGAAAACAAACATATGGGGGTTACAGATCCTACGGGCTACTCATGCCCGTGCCACCTTTTGTGGTGGCTTATAATCTTCATCAATCTATCAATCTGGTTACATATTATGGGGTAGTCAACCGTACTCACCTAGTTACTAGTTATTAGTTCTCATTGGAGGTTGTGCTTCGACTCTTTAGTCCCGACTCTTAACCGCCAATCTACTTGGGTAGCGTGCCACCTATCGAGTTACAGATTACGGGCTACTAATGTCCGTGCGACCTTTTGGGTGGTTTAAACTTCATAAATGAATCGGGTTACAGTGCAGCCTACACAACCGTTGATGGTGGGAAGAGGAGAGGTGTCTGGATGACCTTAGCCAGGATTGTATACGTGCGGCCAGGCAGGGGCCTCCTCCACACGCAACTTCTTAACACTGTAATTTTCGTTCTCAATTTCTTGCCATCACTTGCCATACTCACATTTCTCCTCTTCTTAAAGCTAACATTTCTCCCCTTCTGAAAGCCTACTCAAAAGCAAATATAAATGGTATAAGCAATTAAATTGTAACAAATTTTATAATCGTACTTTAAGCAATTGGAGTTATGAAAAAAGGATTTCCTTATTAACAAGCTATTTATGGTTTGATTGAAAGATCACATCAAATTATGGCATATTCGATGCTTTCCAGAAAGCAAAGTAAAGTTGAATAAGTATCAGTAAACTTGAGGAAAGAGGAGAAGGTGTGGCGAGGAGAAAAATCAGAAGAAAGCCGTGGGCGAGGAGCGAGAGGTTACCACCTGAGGTGCCAGCGTCTGGCCAGTGTTGACACGGTCTTGGTGCGAGCTGTAGTCCTGAGGGCTGGTTCATGCTCCTCACCCACTACTGTCCCTGCTACTGACGCAGGCACCCTCCTGCGCTACCCTTGTGTGTCTGCCGCTAGTTCCTGTGTGTCAGCCACCACCATGAATGTATATAGCTGTATGCGGGCCCTGGCGGTGCGCCTGCCGGCTCAACGGTTGTGTGAGGCTAATGTTCCTGCTCTTGCTGCTGCCGCCTATGGCCGGGCCTTCAGTGACCAGGCCCTAAAGAAGGATGTAGAGACCGTAGCAGCAGCGGAGAAGCCCAGTGTACCAAGTGGCAAACTAGGTAAACCTGGTGACAGGCAATTTAAATGTTTTATTAATGGTTTAGTTCACTTATTATGTACCCCATACCCATCTTGTGGGTGGTAGTGGAAAGGGTTAGAGGCACATAATGGGCTCAGGGACTGAACCCCACAATTAATTTAGCTAAGCAAGTTACAATTTCGATTTATTAATGGGTTAAGGGACTAGTTCATATTTTTATTCTAGACTGACTTGACCAACCTCATATACTGTAATTAAAACTTCCAGGAAAGTGACCGTTAACGCACCAACAACTAGCCTGTAGAAGTAATGTTTGGAGACTAGTTCATAGAAGAGAAAGTGCAGTGCTTTTTCTGTGTGATGATTAGGATTTTGACAAAGGACTCTTGTCTAAGCAAAGGCTTGTGGGATGTTTAGTGTTAAAAACATTCGAACAATTTGTTGGTGACCTGTGGGCGGACACGGTCAATGAAGTGCCTGTATAGCTAAATTTAAGGTATTGCAGTTCTGATTGAATTTCAACACTTTTTACAGTGTTCAGTGCTTTCAACGCTGTTACACTAGCATGTCTTGGCTCCTGCTACCAAACTAGCAGGAGCTACTGCAGCTAGCAGTAAATAGTTACCCAGGAAGACTCCAGTCATACGTTGCATCCTGGTGAAGATCTCTTAATCCATAGTAAGGAAGTATCTTGTGCAGTGTACTCTTTCAGGACCATATTGGTAACTGACCCAGTTATCACTTGGGTTAACCCATGTATAGGATTCCAGAAATGTGCAACCATGTTGGAATAGACAAGAGCCCAAAGAAACAAATTGTTGAAAGATGACAAGTTAAAGCATTATATTGTCGGATCAAAGACCAAAATGTATATGCATAGAACCTCTACCAGAAAAATTGTTTTAAATAAAACTTGTAGTTTTATCAAAGTTGAAGATTTTCCATTACTCGCAGAGCCCTGAACCTGCAGTCTTGTTGAGAGCAACACTTTGACAACTCTACATTTTTTCAGCTTAAAGGCAAATTATGGCTGTTGCTAGTCTATAAGTGTTTAAGATTTTACTGGAAAGCTTTATTTCTGATAAAGATATTTCGGAGCAAGATTTATTGCTGACTGGGTCATTTTCAGATTTATTTGATTTTGAAAAAAAAAAGTGCTGCATCCTTTTAACTATGATATACTGCCTGAAAATATAGAGGAACCTGTTAGTTTAACAGTTGAGTGATGACTAAAAATATAAATTAAAAAAAACTGGCATGACTAGATTGTGGTTGTCAAATAAAACTAAATGGCTCTATCCAAACATGTGATGACATGACTAAAATTGTTTTTTTAAATTCATATTTGGTTGAGTAGCTATAAAATGCTGAAAAGTAGAACATGCAGAGATGGAAAAACTGACTCGAATATAAAGGCAAATACTGAGACTAGCACAAGGGTTATATTGAATAAATATTAACAAAGTAAACTAACTTTATTTTTAAGTTGCATTTAAAAAAAAAATACATTAGTGGGGGGATAGTTTTCAAAATTACTGAAAAGGGGGCAATGAGAAAGGAAAGGTCTAGGAATCCACATGTGAACAGTGGCTCTAGAAAATTTAAAGTTTAATAAACATAGGGTTTCTAATTCCTGGGGTTAACTGTAAAACTTCTCTGAATGCTAATATTACATTGCATTTATTCATTGTATAACACTAGTGACCAAAATTAAAAATCGTATCCAAATAGCTTGACAAGATACAGCTGAAGAATAGGCATTTTACTGCTAGTGTTTGTAGATAATTCCCAAAGTCCTATTTTCCTTGTTCCAAACTTGTATACAGTACAATATATAATTTTTTCCACAATTTGGTGTATATACTCGGCTCATAATTTAATGTTTTCAAACTTAAAAATCATAATGTACAGAAGCATACATTAATGTTATAATAGCCTTAATTTTTTTAATTATTCTTGGTGATGGCTATGCTAGATTACCATTTTTCAGTCAACCTAAATATATTGTAGTACTACAGTATATTAAATATGCTTTCCCAACATTTTCTAAAACTTTAAATTCTTTTCAGGGCTGACTGATCATCGTGTCAGTAAACTAGAGAAATTCTTCTTGGTTTGGGGTGGAAAATACAAGACCATAGCAGAAGTTCCCGATCATGTGAAGTAAGCATTTGGCTGTACACATTAACATTTTTATTTACATGCATGTGCTGGTAGCAATACCATAATCTTGCACAATGTGGTTACAAGATGTCCACTTGTCAGTTTTATCATAAGATTCCTTTTTATGAATAATAAAGTTCTTCTTGCCTAGCTCTACTTTCTTGCAGGTAAACTTGTTACAAAAACTTGGGCCTACTGAATAGCTCTATAGTCCTGAGGATTGCATTAGCAGTAACAAAAAAAAAGGGGGGGGAATCCTGGCTGAAATGGGAGGGGGGGGGGAGAAAATAATTTTGATTGCAATTTTAATATAAATGCAAATTGAAGCATTGTTCAAAGATGCCTGCTGCCTTATCCAAAAGTAAGCTTTATTGATGGAAGCCTCAGACTGCAATCCCCCCCCCCTCCCCCCCAAAGGTGCCCGACTCCTGGGTATCAATTTACTGCTAGACAAAATAGAGATATTAAGACAAAAAAGGAAACTTGCCCAACCATTTGTCTTGTCTGAGGGTTGAACCAAAGACTTGGTAAAGTTGAACATGGCCAAAATATCGTAAAATGGTTTGGTGACCATGACTTGATGAATGGTGCTTCACCTAGTGCACCATGCATTTTTTGTTTTATGCATGCTCCTCTGTCTTGCCTCTAAACCAAATATTTGTCAAATACAGTATATAATATTGGCAAATTTGTTTGCCAAAATACATGTTTACTGCTTGGTTGCAGACTCTGCCCAAGAATTTGGGCAGTGTTTCCTTTTGCCTGATGCATCTCTTCAATGGAAGCTTGGAGATGGGAAACAGTTGGGAGTTGCGTCCTATGAAAGGTCAGTGGTTAGCCTTGGTGGGGTCTAAAGTACAGTTCAGACTTCCTGTCCATGACAATTGGGGATTTTTTTTTTTTTTTTTTTTTTTTTTTTTTTTTTTTTTTTTTTTTTTTTTTTTTTGCAAAAAAAAAATAATAAAATAAAGCTACTCTTGGCAAATTTTCTTTGCTTGTATAAAGATTATATAATCATGAGTAATAATTATGTAAATATCAAATACATAAAAAAAATTCCAACCCATGGGGGGGGGAACCCCTCCTCTGTTTTATCCACTGTGGCAGGTAGTTGGTGCTGCCTTGCTGTCCCATCTTCTGGGTTCTTCCATCTTTTGGGCTCCCCCCCCCCCTGCATCTCTACATCCAGGATGATGTTTACCTTTCCACCACACCAAAGATAATTGGCAGTTACTGAGCACTTTGATGCTATCACACCTGTCTTTCAGTCAAAAGTGTAAGCCTAGTTTCTTTTCCTCCCCTTGTGGCAAAGGTGATAATACCCCCCCCCCCTGCCTCGTCCCCCTCTAATCTTGTTCCTGCACCTCGTGAGTCTGCAGCAGTGCCATGTGATCTTGGTATGGAAGTGTCCATTGTCTTCCTAGTTCTTTGCCCTTGTCTTATTTTTTTTCTTGTTGTAGCCATTATGTTCCACTTGGTGCACCTCTTTGTAGAATGTCTAGAATTTGGGGTGGTCGTGTATCAGTTTCATGCAGTAATGTGCCTTGCAAGTCATTTGTACCTTGTTGGAATTCTTTGTCTGATGTCTTCGATATATCTAGATTTGTAATTTTTATTGTTCGGTGATACAGTACTACATAGTCTTCCTGGCTTAGCCCTGCCTTTTGATAAATTCTAGATTGCAGTGCTCTGGGTGCTTAACTCTTAAAGTTGCAGATGCCAAAGAACTGAACTTGTGAAAAGATGTTAAAGACTATAGTATTGTTCATTCCATAGGCAGAGTACCCAGCAAGAATGGCAAATTAAGTTTATGAAGTAATTTTTGAATGGGGGGGAAAAATTAACGCAGTTGTAAAACACTTGCTTAAAGTCTCAAATGTTCACCCTTGATAAAGAAATTTTCTCGGATAAAATGCGTATTTTTTTTTTTTTTTTTTTTTTTTCTCTCCCCAACTTGCTCTTTATTAGTGACTTGAGGATTGCATTAATCATCGTGATATACAGTGTCTTGGTACTGTAAATGGTTAGCAAATTTGAGCAAAGTTACTGTAATTATATGTGTTAAGAGGACGGGTTGAGCAGGGCATAGCATAAACAAGCTGCAATATATGGTAGGCTTAAACACAGATTATGTAGGCTGATTATTATTTAGAATTTATCTTATTAAAAAGTTAGGTAGAAACTTTGCTAAAGGTGTTGAGGTGTGGCGAGGCAGGAAGAAGAGCGTGGAGTAGATGCTAATGTGTAATTCAGCTCTTCGGACCCCTGGACAGGCGGTGGTCCCTGAGGGCCCCGCACCCTGGCCAGACGCAGGGCTCACCATGGGGGGTCTTCCCTCCCCCGCCCTTCCTGTCCAGTATGAGGGCAGAGGCGTGGGGAGCGCTCCTGGGTGTCTAGTGGTGCGTGGGGTAGGGTGAGGGCAAACGGGCAGACTAGTTGTATGTGGGCTCTGAGGGCTTACAAGCAGCCAGTGAGACCGTGGTGGCCTGTGTTTGGAGGCGGGTGTGGAGTGGTGCCTCGCCCACTGTACTGCTGTGGGGGGGGACCAACATACCACATTGCACATCGTTGTTCAGTGGCTATTAGCGCGTGTTATCTGTTGTTGTTGTTATAGATTCAGCTACTGGAACAAGTTCAAGTAGAGACGGGCTATGGTGAGCCCATAGCTTACTGGCACAGGAGTGGAGGCAAGTAGCACTGTGACTATGGTACGGTGCGAGTGAAGCGGGTACGCGCGTTATCTGTGGCATGCAGTGCAATTAATAACGTGGGCTCCACCAGCTCCGACGAACTGTTGACTCGACAATTCATTCAGTCCCGCATAGAGGTTTGTTCAATATATGTTTCTCTATTTGCCAAGAACAACAAATTGAAAACTATAGTGATGCGTTGAAAGTGCTTCTTACTCACTAGTTAATTATGAATAATCTTAGTCAACACTTGACACGGCGTGATATTAGTGAAGATTTGTATTGAAAAATTGTCGCTTGAAATATGGAAAATA
>WNGS01066681.1:4001321-4018658 GCA_020271785.1 Procambarus virginalis | reverse complement strand
ATTGAAATGGAAACGTACTTTTATACATACCGTTGATAACTTAACGTGACACGTGCTTGCATGCGGAGCAGCTGTGCCAGCGAGCACTGACGCGTGTGGGAATGACTAGTGTCTAACATGTGTTGGTCGTGGGGGTAAATAGTTAATGTGTACATGATATAATAACAGCAGGCAGCTATGTAAGTATGACTTAGTCTTACACCACAGGGGAAGGGCCTAGGCCCACAGAACAGCCCATCCTCATGTTTTGTTGTACTTATAGTGACGATGTGGACCATAGTATATATGCCGACGTACAGCGAAATTAGAACGTTGAAATCTGAACTATTGAGTCGGACAACAAAAACTTTTTTTTACGTGTTTCTTTGACAAATTAAACTAACCTAACCTTCCTAGGCCTAATATGATATGAGGTCAAATATAGTACATGTGCAATACTAGGCCTAAGAATAGTTAAGTTTATGTTTAGCTTCATTTATTTCAAAAGTTGTTTAAAAGTCATTATACTACTATCTAAAAGCTAAGAATGTACGAATTCAGACTATTGTCGACCGTCACAATAGATACTATCTAAACAGGAGGATAGGTTGCAGCCTAACAAAAGCTAGTTGCAACTGTGCTACGAACAAAATTATATTACAATATAGTAACACACAAAATAACTGGTTATTATTGATAGCCGTAATAGGCTGAGAGAGAATTGGGGGTTGTATAGTATATTGTAGACACATGTTAAGGCGTGTACGAAAACTAGGCGGTCATCTTAACGCCTGATGCTTCCTTAGTAGTTTAACTGCCGTCTTATGAATTCATAACTAATTCGATGACAGGACAGCTAATAAAATATTGAAGGGGGAGGGGAGGTAAAGGAGGCCAGTAATTGTAAGGCTAAGCAATTTACGTTTTGTGGTGAAGGATAGATACAGCTGACATGTGCTTATGATGCAAGGCTGGCCATGCACCTTACCCAGTGTGTGGGGGCGCCAAGGCTGGCCATGCACCTTACCCAGTGTGTGGGGGCGCCAAGGCTGGCCATGCACCTTACCCAGTGTGTGGGGGCGCCAAGGCTGGCCATGCACCTTACCCAGTGTGTGGGGGCGCCAAGGCTGGCCATGCACCTTACCCAGTGTGTGGGGGCGCCAAGGCTGGCCATGCACCTTACCCAGTGTGTGGGGGCGCCAAGGCTGGCCATGCACCTTACCCAGTGTGTGGGGGCGCCAAGGCTGGCCAGGAGCATGCGCACCTTACGCTGCGTCAGATTGGGATGCTATGCCAATGTTCTCTATATTACGTATGTGATTTTGAATGAATTTACATATTTCTTGAGTGAGGGAGGGAGAGGAGGAGGAGGATGATGTAGGAACAGAGGGGGAGAGGGAGATTGAAATTGAAAAAAAGGGAGATTGGGAGGGAGAGTTAAATAATGTAATATTGTAAGTTTGTTTCCTTCCAATAAACTAATTATTATTATTAGTATTGGTAAGTTGCAATTTTGTTAATTTTTTCTGGTGTTTTTTAACGTTCGGATTTTGCCATCTACCAACAGAGATTGTGATTAGAAATACTGTATTTCGATATACATTCATAATTATTTTGTCCGGCCATTGCCTGTTTAGCTGTTGTTGGTTCCGGGGGGTCAGTCTCCACGTGGCCAGGTCTCTGACCATTCCCTTTGGTTGGTCAGCCCGTCTTCATAAGCTTCCCCCAAAGTCAAGAAAACGGTCAATTTAAAGTGTCCTCTCCTAACCTACCAGAGGACCCAAAACAGAAAATAAGACGGTAGTCACTTTCGCGAGCCGCTTTCATTTTCTAGTACAACAATTTGTGGCCTTGTGAAACGCATACGAGCGAAATGCGATGTTCTTTGTAAGAGGACAAGTTGCGTTGGTGGTACTGGAGCAAGCCTAATATTACCCTGTGGGGGATGGGCCTGAGGCTGATTATCACTTTAGATAATCCGAATTTTACAGTGCTGATGATTAGTCTTTGGGTTCGTATCGTTAGTAAATATAAAGATCCATCTTCCTACTCTGTCAGTACTTCGTTTTGTGCGCAGTTTGTGTGCAATAACATCATGGTCACACGTGTCGAAATTTCGCAAAATCTGTTTATATTACATCAGCGTTTTGCTCGTATTTCATAGAATGCGTGTCAGTGGTTTAGCCATTGTGCGAGGCAGCAGCGCGCCTCTGTTGTCCAGGATTTTATAGACATTGAGATTCTACATGTTTTGTGTGTGTTATCGGTCTATAATTTTTACATCTACTGCCACTTATGTGGAGTGGCGTGATCTCCGCTGTTTTAAGTGTCGGGGATAACACCGGTATCCAGGCTCCGTCTCCAGATGATGGTTTAGGGACTGTGATATAGTAGTTCTTGTAATATTTAATAAATATAGAAATCCAGGAATATGACCCTGGTGCGGAGTCCATGCCTTCTACTGCCATTATTTTGTTTCAAAGTCCAATGGGGTTAAGGTTACATCTGATATATGGTTCAATGCTGATATCTCGACTAGGTATTTGCTAGGCCTACAATGTGTTGCACGTGGTAGCGGACACGGCTGTGATGGGCCTGCCACCAATGACCATTGTTGGCTCAGACTGGACCGCCTCCCGCCACCCATAACAAAATATAGACTTCAACTTGTTACTAGAGTAACGTACCGGTAAACTTGCTCTAGGGGGTTTGAATTCCAGACAATTACAGGTTATAAGTTAATGACATGATTGTGATCTCTAGGGGACTTGCAGCAATGTAGGTCTACATTAACGCCTTGGATCGGGGTGTTTGATTTAAAGTTTTGTGGCAACGCTGTGCTAATGGCTTTGCCAGACTCCACCATTTTAGTCACTAAAATCTGTTCTTGCACAAGTCATTGCCCCTTTTTTGTATATACATAGTAATAATGGGCTCGGTGACTTGAAAATGTTCAGTTTTTGGCCTTTAAATGGTGAATATTATTTTTTTTATTCCGAGCGGCACTGTTTTGGTATGGTTGATCACCCTTTGGTTTGGACAATGATCGGATGGTGACCCCTTGGATAATGCTTTTGCTAAATAGCAAATTGAGTAGTTTTTATCTTCTAACACTCTTAAACGTTTACCTTCTGACCCCTCTTGGAGGATTGTTAAAACTGTAACATTTTAAAAGCCTGTGTGTTTTTGAGCAAGTAAAAAAACCTAGTAACAATGTCTATTTTTCTTCTGAGTGCTTTCGCAATATAAATAAATTTAAGTTTAGGCTATTAACTATTTTCTCCATATTCACACTTATGTATTTCTAATAATGAATTAATTGTACCTTTTTATTTATTAAACAAATTGTAGACATACGAATGTGATAGGCGTAGTGTTGTGGGCTTGGGAGCCGACTGGAGTATAATTGGCTTGGTTGTTGTTGCAGAAGTGAGCGTGGGCGGGTCATCATGGGACGTGGGTTCTGACGGACGGGGATCTCTCTCTCCAGCATCCTCTGCCACGCCCACGTCTGCCTCAGAGACGGACGTAGAAGCTGCGGCCACGGTGGGCGTGACCCAGACCACGCCCTACCAGTGTTCCTTCTGTGATCGAGCATTCCCTCGGCTCTCCTACCTCAAGCGCCACGAGCAGGTCCGTCCCCTCCCCACCCCCTCCCCCACCACACCAGTATTTCTTGCATGACTTCCTGTAAAAGATTTGACCAACACAACACCATCTTATGAGGCGGCGGTTTAGGCCTGTACTCCAGGCTCGCGCACCACTACACTCTACAGTTTATTATGCTTTCATCTCCCTGATGTAGAGAATGGAGACGTGTGCTCAGGTTTGTCTCCTCCTATGAAGAAATACACTAGCATAGCAGACATTGGTTCTTTATGTACGTTTTTTCTCTTACTGTAATTTTATTTTAATTTTATTTTGCTGTGCTCATTATAACATCACTTATTGATGCATTTTGTATTTGCCTCAATATTGCACCACCTGTAAATTATGTACTGTTTTCTTACATAAATTTATTTTCCCTCTCCAACTTCTTGTATTTTATATCTACTTTTACATAATTTCAGAAACATTGAAAATGTTTACACTAAATTCCAGTTCCTAGCTGCATGCAAATAGTGACTGAAAACCTCCTAGATAGCTAAACATGTATTTGAAATTGCTTTGAGATGTTACAAGTAATCTTAAATGGATCAACTCATGGAGTAGATGTGTTGTCAAGTGTTGTCAGACATTTACCCTGGTATATGAAAGGTCAAGCTGACCTTAATTAACACCTGGGCTCTTGAGCTGACACAGTACAGGGAACATAATTGAGGATTTTCCATATGGGGTGAAGAGATGGCGGGCTAAATGATTTCAGGTACTCGGAGGGTTGTCCTTGCGAGGGTTGAGCTTCACCTGTGTGTGTTTGTGGTGATTGAATAGAGTAGAATTAAGTGCAATGTGTGTGTTTGAACACCAATGTTAAGCATTGGTTTCTTTGTTCAGTAAGTTTTTTTTTATTAGATTTTATGCTCATAAATGTTATGTTTTTCTTTGCCTTGTTAAATATTAAGATATAGTTACCTCTTCTTCCCACACTACCCTGGTCAGCCTAACTTTGATAATGTTCTTTATAGTAAATTGCGAGATTATAATATTTTTCATGAGCCAAGTTCTTTCAACTGCATAGAAAATGAAGTGATATTTATAATTATAGTAATATTTGTTAATAAAGCAAACTATGTCTTTAAAGTTTCCAAGTTGCCTTCGTTTCTATAAAGTCGGGATTTCATTCCATTTCTTTATCTTTAAATGTCTTATCTTTAATAATTGATAGCATGATGGTAAAGTTTTATCATGGAATACACCTTGTAAAACAGGAATGTATCTTCACATGCTATATTGTTTTCTATGCATCGTATATCATGTATATAGCCATTTTTATGTTCTTTAACGCATATTTTCTATATTTCAGCTGCATGGCTTAAAAACTGACCATTGGCCAACTGTTGCTGCATGCTCTGCTTTGCATGTGTCCCCTGCTTCCACTGCCTTCTCTTCTCCCTCCTTGCTTTCACTCTCACAGAAACTTGATAAAGGTCAGGGAGAGAAATGGACAAGTGATTGTCTGGGATGTGAACTAAAATACAAGAAAGGGAAGCGCTCTGTTAATGATACGAAGATTAAGAAACCCGGCAGCAAGAATGTGCGTATCAGGGTCGGTCGCATCGCCACAAAGGACAACGCCAGTAGTCAGGAGATCTCAAATAAACGTAATGTATTTGATTTTCATGGAGTCAACAGCCTCAAAGGATCAGTTTGTGGGAAGCTTGAAAGATATGAGCGTGCGCAACGAAGGGCAAAACACACTTCTAAATATCGCAAGATTGTTAGCAAAAAGAAAGTATCACAAACGACAAACGGAAACGAAACTTGCTTAATATCGGAGAAAAGGGATATAGAACCACAGATGTGCGACAGTGTACCATTGCTTGGCACCGATTTCATCTGTTCAAATCAAGGGCAATCGCAAGGAAAAGTAGGAAATCTATTAACTCAGCGATGCAATGAACATCACAATTTTGAAACAAACTTGCAACATCGTCGGTGGCTGCCACTCGGAAAGAAGTTTGCTGATGAAGCATTCGAGACGCGTCATGGACTTGAGAATGACAGGTTGGTGGAGTCAATGATTTTGGCTGAGAAGTTATCAAGGAATGAAGAATTGTGTGCCACGGGTAATAGAAGTGTTAAAACAATATCTAATGTGTACGTAAGAGACTCAAATAGTGAAAATGTATACGCTGAGGAGACGATGAAAACCGATAGCCAGGTGCAAATGCAAGAAAATTCTGGAAACCGATCCTGTGTAAATGTGTGGACACAAGATACAGTTTTTACTTATGTTGAGGAAGAATTAAAAAACCTGAGAGAGAATCGTGCCCCAGTTAATGTAAGTGATCGTATTTCTGAAGAAGTGTTTCACTTTATTGAAATGGAGCTGAGAAGACTAAATGCAGAGGTAAGCCTTAATAGCACCCCCTTGACACAAGGTAAAATCTCTGATTATACAGAAATGCTGAAAACGCCTGAAGATAAAGTTTCATCATTATCATGGTCCTTTAAGGACACAAAGCAGTCGTGTTCAGACTGTGAGAGTAAAGTAAAATGTTCAAAATTCAGGCATTGTGTTACTAGCTCCAGCGATGAAGAGTGTTCAGAAGTGCGGGGTAAGTTTAATGCTAAAGGTTTATGTTCTACCTCCTATACAGACCTTTTGATGGAACAAAATGTTCTCAAAGGTCAAGATAACATTAGTATTAGTAATGAAAATGTTCTCTGCATGAGGCATCTTCATGAGTTTCCAGATAATTTAATGCAATGTAATGCTAGTCCCATGAAAACGCCTGTTAGCAATAGTTTTCTATCCTATCCTGTAAAGTTTGAAACATTTCATGATCATAATGGCTGCGAGAGCCAGGCTTCGCAAGCAACAACAGGTTGCTTTTCGAATATGTTTCCATCAACTAAAGATAACTGCATAGTCGATGAAACACAGGAAAAAGGAAGTGTTGATGAAATTTGCTCAAAGAAAGTTGAAGGAACAAATAATGGTCAGCTGAGATTGCACCAAAATAAAAGAATGAAGAAAGAAAGAAGGCAAAAGGCAAAAAAAGTCAAAGGCAAAAAGTCAAAGAAAGTCAATAAACACGCTGCTTATAAAATGAGAAAGAGAGAGAAGCCAAATATATCAGAGTGCGCTTGGGATTTGAGGCAAAGCAGGACTGGTTCCAACAATGTCCACAGCCACCCCTCACTAAGAGAGTCAAAAATAGAACCCTTTGCTAAAGAAAAAGACTATTTGTTACATTGCAGAATGCCAAGCAGGAGTCGGAACATTGCAAAATTGAATAGGTTTTCCAAGGGACTCTGTGAAACGCAATTTGAAAATGGTAAGAAATTAAAGTCAAACCAAACCTTATTTTCCACAGAAGCTCAATATTCTGCCCCTTGCCAGTCTGAGGCACCACTGGCAACCTTTGACCAGCCTCCTGAAACCCCAGACTATGGTAGGCCAGCACCTCGATTTGTTCAGTCACATGGTAGTGAAAGTAGATGCCCAAGTAGTGGTACACGGTACAGACAAATGTTGAGTAATAGTTATGATGTGGAAGCATTTAAAGTTGAAGACGTGGGTCCTTATTTATGTTTTGTAAACCAAACCGGCTACTCTACTTCGTGCCCTTTGCCAATTTGCCCTTGGATGCCCCCTTTATTTGACTCCAGAAATAGTTTTCTTAAGAATGAATCGTGTAATCAAATTTATAAACCTGTGCATCAAAAAGTAACGCCAACACCATGGCCGGAAATTCTATTTAGTGGTTTACCTTCTTCCGGTATTAATGATGTCCAAATTTTGGACTCGTTCATATCTCATGATCCCTCTAATCAATTTCCACCATGTGAGCAAATCTGTGGGCAGGTATGCCCCATCTCTAGCAGGCATTCAAGTCCTTCCAAGTCGGACTTGGAGAACATTAAAAGTAACTATATACTATCTATGAGGTGTAAATATTTACCAGACAGCAGCTCCTGCGGCGAAGAGCTGCCCACGAGATTATATTCAGAGGACATTCCTACAAAAACTGAAACACACAACGGGGAAAAGAATGAAGATTATAAGTGTGCCACAAAAGTTGTGAGCGGCAACAGCACCAAAAATCCCAAGAGACAAAGTTTAAAAATTAAAACTAGTGCAGTCGAAAAGAACGATAAATTAAATGTGAAAGATGACTGTATGCAAGAAATGTGTTTGCAAACATGTGGAGCCCAAATGGTGACGAGGGCAGTAGACCTATCCCTTCCATCCACTAAGCCCATTAGCATTCACATCAAAGTAAGAACTGGGAGCA
Source organism: Procambarus virginalis (assembly GCA_020271785.1). NCBI lineage: Eukaryota > Metazoa > Arthropoda > Malacostraca > Decapoda > Cambaridae > Procambarus > Procambarus virginalis. The sequence goes on along the minus strand of WNGS01066681.1, from coordinate 4,010,778 downwards.
ATGCAGGAGAAAGTGGGGAATCTCGGGAGCTTTCCTGTGAGTCGGATAATGAACACACTGACCAGAAAAACACTGCTAGGATAATTCAGGTAAGAACTCGCCCACTTCCTGATGAATTAAAGTTAGAGATATGTGGCCCTGAAATTTCTACTCGGAGGTGTCCTGAAAATTTGTATGCTGTGGAACATGGCAAAACTATTTGTACCAATATTAAGGGAGAACCATTTAAAGACACGCTTCCCCTGAAATCTAAATGCAGAGAGTTATTTTCCAGACAGATCGGTTCTAACTATAAAAAGCCTTCATATTCCCTCGACCACAGCTGCGGCTCCATTGCCAGTGACAAAATCTCCAAAGACACTAGTGTGTCCAACTGTCTGGAAGAACATGCAGCCGATAACAACCTTCTTGAATGTACACTTGAGAATACCGCTTGTAGTGCTTTTCCCTATGAACAAACCCCAAATATAATATCAGACGAAACTAATAGGTTAGTTTTGCCTAATGAGCATCGTATTCAGTGTATTAAGACTGATGCCGAGAGTAATAATGGGGACAAGACTGATACCGAGTGTGCCATAACCTTGTCATCAGTGGTGGTAAAGGAGGCCTCAAAATGGAAGTTCCTGAGGTATCACCCATACATTCTTCCCAAGAAAAGACAGCTGGGGATGTTTAGAATAGCGAAGATACATCAGGTAAATAATAATAATGAAGTGAATAAGATCATCAATATTTCTAAAGAGTATAACTGCATTTCAGCAAATGAATTGATTAATAATGGAAATAATTTGTGTGCAAGCCCAAGTGTGGGTACAGAGGCGAGCCGTCACGATACAGACCTGAGAACCCCGTATCCAGAAGCAACAGGTCGTGTAAAGGATCCAGAGCACAGGGCTGCTTCCCTCCCACAGTCACTAGAGTATTTCAAAGTAGCCAACACCGTATTTTCCAAAACTTTTGAAGATGGAGAAATTGGCTTAAACACAAATTCTCAAACTGAGAGTGGAAACAACAAAAATATAAATGTGCTTAGAGAAGTATCGGAAAATATCTCGAAGTCCTCGAGACTTTTTGCAGAGGAAAGTGCTTCATTAAAAGACTTGCTAATTACTGCTCAATGTAATACGCCAAATTTACTTGCAAACTCTATTTTTATCCCTCGGCCACCAGACAGTGCTTTTAATATTTTTAAATGGGATAATTTATCAGTTTTACAAGAGTTTGGGGAAAATTCGGGCAACCCCCAAATTTTCCAAGAAAAATCAAGACCAGTTAAAGACGACTATTGCTGGTTGGAAAAACTATCAGAGACTGGCAATATTAGCGTCAATAAGAATGATGATGGTAAAGAATCGACTGAAATGGAAATCTCTGGTTTGCAGAGTGATGAGCATCAACAAGAGCCTCCTCTGCCATTGGAATCCATTGGAGCTGATGACAGTCCTTCCTTGTTAGAAACTAAATTGATAGACAAAACAGTGTCGCCTTCGTCTGTTGTTCGGCAAGGTGCTCACTTTAAGCTCATTCACAAGATTGCTCCTTGTGTTCTACGACCACACCAGTTAAAGATTATCTCACAGGCAGATTCTTGTATTCTACCTAAAGCCAAGAAGAGGAGGAGAATAATTGTTTTGAACAAGAATAATCTGGAGAAGCAACATAGGGATGATGTATGTACCGCGTCGCCCAGTCCAGCAGTGCTTGAAAGTTGTGCGAACAAATCAGTTTCTCTGTCTCAAAAAAGCGACAATTGGTCACTTGGTAACAATGCCTCTCCATCCAAAACACATGGTTTTAAAGATTGTGAAGGAATCAGTGATGTTTCGTCGTCAGATGAGGAACCTGTAGAATCACATAATAACTTAGATGATGTTTCTTCTGTTAATGTAGATGCCAGTGTTAATATCGACTTGAATGTGAATGGTCCTTGGCTTGGGCCCGTGCAGGAGAGTGTATTGGATTATGGTGCAAACACAGTAGGTGAAGATAGATCTGTCTCTGCTTCACTTGCCTCTCCATCCTGCCCAAGAAATGTTTTACCTTCATCAGACCACAAAATATTTGTAACGGCAATAGTAAATAATGTTGAACCCAGACGTGGTAGTAAGGGCTCTGCACCTTCAAAAGTGTTGCACTACGAAACGGGTCACTCGCCGGCAATTAACAACGCGGTAAGTGAAAAGGTTGAAAATGTTATGGATGAAACCTATTTTAATGGTATACAAAGTAATGAAGGTCTATTCCCAGAATTCGAAAGGGAATTTTTAAATATTTATGGAGAAACATGTCAGAAAGCTGTCCAGATACTCGACAATAGCTCGCCAAATAACTTGGGAGCAGGATTTATGGAGAGAAATGTTTTGAGTGCAGGTGTGAACAGTTTTAATTCTTCCATTTATCAGTTACCGTTGAATGAATCTGGAAAGAACACTCCAGACAAATCTAGTGCCTTAAATTGTCAGTTATTTGCACCACAAGAACATGCAGGAGTAGAAAAACTCGAAGAAACAAATTTATTAAACCCTTTAAATTTCATTGATGAAGAAAGTGGAAACAATTTGAGCACATCACCAAACGAAACTGTATTACTCCATTCTGAAACTAGTGCTATGAATATTTCTTTAGTGAACAACTCGACGACTAGTAAAAGCAGTAATTGTGAAATAGATAAAAGTCTGAAAATAAAAGAATCAAGTCTGAGAGAGAGCGAGCCTTTTTTAAATAAGCTGCACCCAGAAAACGTTTTGACTTCTTCGAATTTTAAATCATTACCTAAATTGATTTTACCTCCCGAGAACAACAAATTTGAAAGTCCTTCTAGAAAAGATAGCCATACTGAGGAAGAGGATATCTTAGATTTAGCTCTCAGAACAGATCTTTGAGTTGATTACACTAGGCAATGGAACAATGTATTCATGGCCACAAATTGAAGAATCTACAGTCTCCCCCGTTTCCCAACACTCGAAAAAAAACACAGATAAAGACTTAGTAGACAAAATGGAGGCAATGGAAGGTACAGACAGCCTTTGTGTTTATGGAAATTTAAACTTTGAAAAAAGAACAAAACCTCTTTACCAAGAAGATGAAGTTACCAATGAAGTTACAACACAGGACAGTCAGTCAATTTCAGGTCGAAGCACTGAGGGATTGACTATGTTGGATACCATGGGCAGCTGTTCTAAGAATGCAGAAACTATGTTCTTTCTGGATAACAATAAATCAAGCAAATTGTTAAATACCTTTGGCAATGCTCACTCCTGCTTCACCATTGAAGGCGACGCCGAGGAGCTGAAAGGCGACGCCGAGGAGCTGAAAGGGGACGCCGAGGGGCTGAAAGGGGACGCCGAGGGGCTGAAAGGGGACGCCGAGGGGCTGAAAGGGGACGCCGAGGAGCTGAAAGGGGACGCCGAGGAGCTGAAAGGGGACGCCGAGGAGCTGAAAGGGGACGCCGAGGAGCTGAAAGGGGACGCCGAGGAGCTGAAAGGGGACGCCGAGGAGCTGAAAGGGGACGCCGAGGAGCTGAAAGGGGACGCCGAGGAACTGAAAGGGGACGCCGAGGAACTGAAAGGGGACGCCGAGGTGTTGGAAAAGAAAGTGAAGAATTTATCTGCCTGTGCATTTTATCTATCAGTGAGTTAACCATCAAGAATTATGTACCTCTCTTTGAATGTAAAGAACTTCAGAGCTGTATAGAAGTTTATAGGAGACCTGTTCATGGCGTTTGTTGAAATGAATAATGTATGTATAAACTGTTCGGACAGTTTGCACTGTTAAGTGATCCTTAGCCAGTAACTGATATTCCCAGCCTAACCTAATCTTATTGGGCTTCATGGAATTTGATAACAAAGCTTTTCTTTTCCTTTGCATTTGTATTGTCTACAGTTTTTTCTTTATTTTGTTCATTCTGCTACTACTGTCCATCGGTTTACCGTACTAGCTGCCTGGTAATATTTTTATCCTGCTATCAGTATATTAGGTCTTTTGTAATACCTTCATATATTTCTGCTTCTGGAACAGCTTTGTTTCATGCCGTGTTACAAATGTAGTAATTTCCTTAAGTTTTGTTTGAATCCGCCTACTTTTGTTACTCTTCCGTCTCATTTATTATCCCTAAGATTTTTCTTTTCTTTTTTCTTTGTTTTTAGAAAAAATATTTTCACTTTGCTTTTTTTTTAACAACCCTTGCCTTTCTCTATTCCGCCAATCACCACCACTACATTGCACGTGGACTCTTCTCCTTGTACTTTGCATTCTTCAATGTTTCGTCTTTTCTTTCCTTTTGCTCTCATATGCCAAGCTCCTGAACCACCTCGTGCTACTCAACTTTTCCGCCTTCCCCTTCTTATTATTATTGTTTCTTTTCCTGCCCAATAATTCAGATTTTCACACTTCCTATACGTGTATCTCACGAGCCAGATCCATCACTCATATTCTGCTTCACCTCCCTCTTACCTCCCTACTGCGCCATTCATATTTACAAATTTCCTATGTACTCTACGGTGTTTCAGATTTTGAGTGTGTGTGTGTGTGTGTGTGTGTGTGTGTGTGTGTGTGTGTGTGTGTGTGTGTGTGTGTGTGTGTGTGTGTGTGTGTGTGTGTGTGTGTGTACGCGCTTGATAATTCTTCACGTACAACCATCCTGTCTAGAGTAATTATATTTTTATAAATTTGTATGTGTTAATATCTTTAACATTAGCTTGTAGGTAATTATTGTTAACGTCATTTACCACACTACTATTCAAGAATAATTTACTGTAATTTTGTTAGTTCTGTTTTCTTCAGGTTTTTATTAAATTGTCCCCCGCCCCTTGCCTTCAGACGCATGCTGACCAACTCCCGTTTCGGTGTGAGTTTTGTGGGCGTCTGTTCAAGCACAAGCGCTCCAGGGACCGCCATGTCAAGCTGCACACGGGTGACAAGAAGTACAAGTGTTGTCATTGTGAGGCAGCCTTCTCCAGAAGGTGGGTGTCTTCATGACGCAACTCTGTCAACTCTCGACTATTGCAAATCAATGAGTTTCTCTACTTAACAAATTCACCTAATTGAAATATTTTCCAATAGAGCCGTTATGAAAGGGAAGTCTTGACTAGTGTGGTTCCTCCCCTTTTCTATATTTTGTCGGGTAGTTGGTGAAAAAGTTTATTATTATCTTTTTAATCATTAATTACCGCTACTGTAATGTTAGCACTTATGGTTATCTACAAATGTACAGTGTTTATTAGGCGTTAGTTCCACTGCTGTGGAAACAAGTGTGTTATGTAGGTTTTCTCTTGGATACTAATTTTATTGTATGGGTTCAGTAGTGTAAATCATGCTCTCTAAAAGTTTGCTCTTATTAACATTTGCACCACTAAGCATGCTTTAATGGTGTGCCATTAAACATGCTTTCCGGAAATGCTATTTTGTTTTGCCAATACTGAGAGCTATTTAAGTTTGGTAAAACATTGTTGGTTTAGAAGATAGGATGATAAAATAATGATCATTAATTTTGAAAATTAAATAATTTTGTTTATAAGATAGCTTGTAAATTATATACATACACATAGAGGCTTCCTGTTCCTGAGAAAGCGAATTATGTCTTGGATATTTTTACAGCTTATTAACGTTCATGAATGTCTTTAAATATACATAGAGAATTAGTATGTGGCACGTATCTAGTCACATGGTAAGTGTGACCTGTTGTTATTAGTGACTTTGCTGCATTCCTTGATTCATATCGGTTTAATCCCTGTATTTTTACTCATTTTCTTTATTTGATGACCCACACATTCTAAATGTTAGTAATATTTTAACTATAGTAATATGCATTCAGTGGGAAAAGGATTGTTAATGATTATTACAAGTGCATTATTATTTTCCTACACTTAACCTGATTATTGCATATTACAGTGATCACCTCAAAATCCACAAGAAGACCCATGACACTCAGAAGCCATACCAGTGTACTATATGTAACCGCGGGTTCAACACCGCAGCGGCGCTCACTGCGCACATGCAGAACCATAAGACCAAGCTCACTGCACACGCACTCAATCAGCTACTGAAGGATGCTCAAGCTCCAGGAGAAGCCCATGTTCTCAGCCAGCTCCTGAGGGATTCTTCAGGGGATGCTCACACGCAAACTCTGAATCACTTGTTGAAAGATACTCAAAAAGTAAGCTGTGCACTTTGTACGATGTGATTACAGTAATGTCATTCATAAATGTAGTTAATAATGTAATTTATGTATATAAAATAAATAAATAAATAAATGTTTATTCAGGAAAGGTACATACATAGAGATTTTACATAAGTGGATCGATTTATAGATAGAGCTAGTACATACAATGCCTAAAGCCACTATTACGCAATGCGTTTCGGGCAAAAATATCATCGTTATAAATGTGTGAAAATGTTGTGGTGAAGGGGAGAGTTGATAAGACTATACAATGATGGTATACCTGATTTCAGCACACAACTAAAATTATTTACAAAACGTTCATTATATTATTGTACTATACAAAATCAGGCCGTGCCTCGCCCACTGTGCCAGTCTTATGCTATATTACTTGCTCTATGGGTTTCTCACCTAATTTGTGAGCTTGAGTTTCAACCTCGGCAAGGTATTACATACAAATCTGTTAATGATAAACTCGAGCTGATGCGGCTCTGTATAATTATAAATTTGCTGCAATTTATGTTCAAATGAGCACTAAATAAGCGCTCATTAATAGTCGACTGTGCTGCAGGTGTTAGCACAGTCGGTTCACAACTGAAAGGTCCCAGATTTGATTATCATATCAGGAACAAGATGTTTGGCTACGCTTCCCTCCACATGGTACTCTCGCTCACCTACAAGTAAATAGGTATCTGGGAGGCGGGCGGGCGCTGTGGGTCATGCGAGAGTATTATGGTATGGCTTATCTACTTCACATACACAGATATACTGAAGAATTAAATTTCTAGTTTTGATGTAGTTAGCTATGCAGATGAGTCACAATAACGTGGTTGAAAAATCTTGACCAAACCACACTAGAAATTGAAGAGACGACGACCTTTCGGTCCGTCCTGACCATTATCAAGTCGATAGTGAAGAGACGATGGCGGCAAGGGCATTAAGTAGGCAAGAGAGAGGTGGCTATGTTAAAAAGAGATTATATAAATTAAAGGGATCCTTAAAGAGGCAAGAATAATGATGATAATAAAGCCAGACTAACCTAGGTTTGGGGAGCTGCCCTCGTGAGCTGTTCCACCGTTAGAGACCTAATGAAGGTACAGCGTAATGTGATTGTCCAAGTACTGTACTTTCATTTACAATTCTAAGATATTTTCTGTGAAGACGGAATGGAGACATTTCCTGTTGGGCTTGAAATAGATATTCACCTTTTGGTTAATGCATTATCCCTTTCTACTCAAGGGAGAGGGGGAACAACCGCCCTATCCTCGGTATTTCCCCCCCCCCCACTGTGCCAACCCATTTAGCTCTACAATGGTTGCAATGGCATCACAAATGCTGATGTATTTGCTGATTTGTAGTATTACAGTAGATTATAGCGCACCATGTTAATATTTTGGTGTGTTCAGGGAGTAGGTGGGGTGGTTAGTTACTAAGTAATACTAGTAGAAGTAGGGCTTCAGCCCTGCAAGTGAGCACTGTGTCACAGGCTCTAGGTACGAGAAAGTAGGTGTATCTGCTTCAAATTTCCAAGTCTCCTTTATGCCTATGAAAGTGTCCATGTAAAATACAGCTTAAATGTTTATCTTAGTTCACAACAGCATGCCTTGATGTGGTCAACAGTTAGTTTAGTTCATTTATTATGCACCCCATACCCATCCCGTGGGCGGTAGTGGAAAGGGTTACAGAGGCACATAATGGGCTCAGGGACTGAACCCCATAATTCATTTGGCTAAGCAAGTTACAATCTTGATGAGCTAGTTACAAAATTCAATATAAGTCGTCACATCAACAATGGGTTCGAGATCGACCTCAAGTACAGGTTCTAAATTAAGCAACTGACATGTGTGGAGAGCTAGTGTCACAATTTATGTTTGTCTTGCACACCGCCCCCCATCCAGCGGGCAGCGGTGGTTCACACTAAAACTTAAATTTCTGCATACACAGGATGCATGTGGGTGTGGTGAGGCAGGGAGCTAGACTTGGCTGCACTCCATATCAGTAAGGCCTAGCTCGAGTGCCCGAGTTGGCTTTATTCCCGACTCACAATTTGGAATCCCAGGTTCGATTCCTGGGTTGGAAAGAAATGGTTGGGCACGTTTCTTTTCACCTAATGCCTTTGTTCACCTAGCAGTTAAATAAATACCTGGGAGTTGGGCAACTATTGTGGGGTTGCATCCTGGGAAGTCGGTATTCAACCTTGGGTGGGCCTCGAAAGAGGCTTTGTCCCCGACAAATCATTATACCACTGTTCAACCATGATTTCCGCTAGAGTACACTGCAAGACAGCTTGGCACAAGTAGTAGCTATGCCATGGAATACTGTATCCTGGGCTTCTGCTCATTTTAACGATGAATTGAAGCTGTATGGTAGCTTAGAGTGCAAAGGGGGAAAAAAAAGTGGTTCACGGCCTTCATTCAGATTTCCTATTTCTGTGCACGATTTTGCAAGTGCGAGTATAGTAACTCCATTACTACTGTATCATTGTGTTTGCAGGAGCAGTTATTAAGTCCAAGAAGATTAGAACTAGGAGCAGGGTCTTCACCAGGTGACCTGACTGCCTCGCCAGTGGGGAGCCCTCGCCAACACTATCCCCAGTGGCCACTGTCCGCTGTCCCGTCTGTCATGCACACTGTAGAAATCCAGCTCACCTACAGGTTGGTACACTTCTATTTTATACAATAATATTAGGTAAGATAGAACAGGGATCAGCTTACAGTGGTCACGTAATAAGGACAGAAATTGTATGATTTATAAAGCCACTAATTATACACATTATTTGCAGCATAGCTTAATATGGTGAAATGATATTTAAATGTTTGAGATAATAGTTAATACTACATAAGAAATGAGCTAATATATATGAATTATTTAATTATATAATCTAACGTGGGGGGAAAAACCGTTGTAAATTGATATATGGGATTACCCTTCCTATCACTTATTTATGAAATTTAATGTTCATTCAAACAATACATTGTTCTCATCGAACCTACTTTAAGATAAATTTTCTTATGTAAAGTGTTGATTTAACAGAATTTAGTTCTCCAGATGTCTAGATGGACCAGAAAAATTACAGTCCGGCTATTGTGTTTTTAACTTAATTTTCCCACTTAATGTCTGCTAAAAAAATTAAATATATCCATAATGTGTTTAATTAAAATATTAATAATGAGTTATTTAGCTTCTCTAGCTTTGGTGGCAATAATGGTCATAAGTTGAGGGAATTGCTACAGCAGTATAGTTACAGTATGAACTGTATTTAACACTCTGTAACACTATCAGTAGACACAATAGGCA
>WNGS01066681.1:3989677-4000321 GCA_020271785.1 Procambarus virginalis | reverse complement strand
TCCAATTGCCTATTGTGTCTACTGATAGTGTTACAGAGTGTTAAATACAGTTCATACTGTAACTATACTGCTGTAGCAATTCCCTCAACTTATGACCATTATTGCCACCAAAGCTAGAGAAGCTAATAAAACTCATTATTAATATTTTAATTAAACACAATTATGGATATATTTAAATTTTTTTAGCAGACATTAAGTGGGAAAATTAGTTAAAACAACAATAGCCGGACTGTAATTCTTCTGGTCCATCTAGACATCTGGAGAACTAAATTCTGTTTAATCAACACTTTACATAAGAAAATTTATCTTAAAGTAGGTTCGATGAGAACAATGTATTGTTTGAATGAACATTAATTTCATAAATAAGTGATAGGAAGGGTAATTCCCATATATCAATTTACAACGGTTTTTCCCCCACGTTAGATTATATAATTAAATAATTCATATATATTAGCTCATTTCTTATGTAGTATTAACTATTATCTCAAACATTTAAATATCATTTCACCATATTAAGCTATGCTGCAAATAATGTGTATAATTAGTGGCTTTATAAATCATACAATTTCTGTCCTTATTACGTGACCACTGTAAGCTGATCCCTGTTCTATCTTACCTAATATTATTGTATAAAATAGAAGTGTACCAACCTGTAGGTGAGCTGGATTTCTACAGTGTGCATGACAGACGGGACAGCGGACAGTGGCCACTGGGGATAGTGTTGGCGAGGGCTCCCCCCTGGCGAGGCAGTCAGGTCACCTGGTGAAGACCCTGCTCCTAGTTCTAATCTTCTTGACTTAATAACTGCTCCTGCAAACACAATGATACAGTAGTAATGGAGTTACTATACTCGCACTTGCAAAATCGTGCACAGAAATAGGAAATCTGAATGAAGGCCGTGAACCACTTTTTTTTCCCCTTTGCACTCTAAGCTACCATACAGCTTCAATTCATCGTTAAAATGAGCAGAAGCCCAGGATACAGTATTCCATGGCATAGCTACTACTTGTGCCAAGCTGTCTTGCAGTGTACTCTAGCGGAAATCATGGTTGAACAGTGGTATAATGATTTGTCGGGGACAAAGCCTCTTTCGAGGCCCACCCAAGGTTGAATACCGACTTCCCAGGATGCAACCCCACAATAGTTGCCCAACTCCCAGGTATTTATTAACTGCTAGGTGAACAAAGGCATTAGGTGAAAAGAAACGTGCCCAACCATTTCTTTCCAACCCAGGAATCGAACCTGGGATTCCAAATTGTGAGTCGGGAATAAAGCCAACTCGGGCACTCGAGCTAGGCCTTACTGATATGAGTGCAGCCAAGTCTAGCTCCCTGCCTCACCACACCCACATGCATCCTGTGTATGCAGAAATTTAAGTTTTAGTGTGAACCACCGCTGCCCGCTGGATGGGGGGCGGTGTGCAAGACAAACATAAATTGTGACACTAGCTCTCCACACATGTCAGTTGCTTAATTTTGAACCTGTACTTGAGGTCGATCTCGAACCCATTGTTGATGTGACGACTTATATTGAATTTTGTAACTAGCTCATCAAGATTGTAACTTGCTTAGCTAAATGAATTGTGGGGTTCAGTCCCTGAGCCCATTATGTGCCTCTGTAACCCTTTCCACTACCGCCCACGGGATGGGTATGGGGTGCATAATAAATGAACTAAACTAACTGTTGACCACATCAAGGCATGCTGTTGTGAACTAAGATAAACATTTAAGCTGTATTTTACATGGACACTTTCATAGGCATAAAGGAGACTTGGAAATTTGAAGCAGATACACCCACTTTCTCGTACCTAGAGCCTGTGACACAGTGCTCACTTGCAGGGCTGAAGCCCTACTTCTACTAGTATTACTTGGTAACTAACCACCCCACCTACTCCCTGAACACACCAAAATATTAACATGGTGCGCTATAATCTACTGTAATACTACAAATCAGCAAATACATCAGCATTTGTGATGCCATTGCAACCATTGTAGAGCTAAATGGGTTGGCACAGTGGGGGGGGGGAAATACCGAGGATAGGGCGGTTGTTCCCCCTCTCCCTTGAGTAGAAAGGGATAATGCATTAACCAAAAGGTGAATATCTATTTCAAGCCCAACAGGAAATGTCTCCATTCCGTCTTCACAGAAAATATCTTAGAATTGTAAATGAAAGTACAGTACTTGGACAATCACATTACGCTGTACCTCATTAGGTCTCTAACGGTGGAACAGCTCACGAGGGCAGCTCCCCAAACCTAGGTTAGTCTGGCTTTATTATCATCATTATTCTTGCCTCTTTAAGGATCCCTTTAATTATATAATCTCTTTTTAACATAGCCACCTCTCTCTTGCCTACTTAATGCCCTTGCCGCCATCGTCTCTTCACTATCGACTTGATAATGGTCAGGACGGACCGAAAGGTCGTCGTCTCTTCAATTTCTAGTGTGGTTTGGTCAAGATTTTTCAACCACGTTATTGTGACTCATCTGCATAGCTAACTACATCAAAACTAGAAATTTAATTCTTCAGTATATCTGGTATGTGAAGTAGATAAGCCATACCATAATACTCTCGCATGACCCCCAGCGCCCGCCGCCTCCCAGATACCTATTTACTTGTAGGTGAGCGAGAGTACCATGTGGAGGAAAGCGTAGCCAAACATCTTGTCCTGATATGATAATCAAATCTGGGACCTTTCAGTTGTGAACCGACTGTGCTAACACCTGCAGCACAGTCGACTATTAATGAGCGCTTATTTAGTGCTCATTTGAACATAAATTGCAGCAAATTTAAAATTATACAGAGCCGCATCAGCTCGAGTTATCATTAACAGATTGTATGAATAAGCAGGCGATGAGTCACAATAACGTGGCTAAAGTATTTGACCATACCACACACTAGAAGGCGAAAGCCGACTTGGTATGAATACCTCCGAGGTTGAAAACTCAAGCCACAAATTAGGTGAGAAAATCCATAGTGCAAGTAATAGCATAAGACTTGCACAGTCTTATCACGGCCCTGATTTTGTATAGTACAATATATAATGATGTTTTTGTAAATAATTTAGTTGTGTGCTGAATCAGGTATACCTCATTGCCTATTCTTATCAACTCTCCACTTCACCACAACATTTTCACACATTTATAACGATGATATACATAAATTACATTAATAACTACTACATTTATGAATGACATTACTGTAATCACATCGTACCAAGTGCACAGCTTACTTTTTGAGTATCTTTCAACAAGTGATTCAGAGTTTGCGTGTGAGCATCCCCTGAAGAATCCCTCAGGAGCTGGCTGAGAACATGGGCTTCTCCTGGAGCTTGAGCATCCTTCAGTAGCTGATTGAGTGCGTGTGCAGTGAGCTTGGTCTTATGGTTCTGCATGTGCGCAGTGAGCGCCGCTGCGGTGTTGAACCCGCGGTTACATATAGTACACTGGTATGGCTTCTGAGTGTCATGGGTCTTCTTGTGGATTTTGAGGTGATCACTGTAATATGCAATAATCAGGTTAAGTGTAGGAAAATAATAATGCACTTGTAATAATCATTAACAATCCTTTTCCCACTGAATGCATATTACTATAGTTAAAATATTACTAACATTTAGAATGTGTGGGTCATCAAATAAAGAAAATGAGTAAAATACAGGGATTAAACCGATATGAATCAAGGAATGCAGCAAAGTCACTAATAACAACAGGTCACACTTACCATGTGACTAGATACGTGCCACATACTAATTCTCTATGTATATTTAAAGACATTCATGAACGTTAATAAGCTGTAAAAATATCCAAGACATAATTCGCTTTCTCAGGAACAGGAAGCCTCTATGTGTATGTATATAATTTACAAGCTATCTTATAAACAAATTATTTAATTTTCAAAATTAATGATCATTATTTTATCATCCTATCTTCTAAACCAACAATGTTTTACCAAACTTAAATAGCTCTCAGTATTGGCAAAACAAAATAGCATTTATTTCCGGAAAGCATGTTTAATGGCACACCATTAAAGCATGCTTAGTGGTGCAAATGTTAATAAGAGCAAACTTTTAGAGAGCATGATTTACACTACTGAACCCATACAATAAAATTAGTATCCAAGAGAAAACCTACATAACACACTTGTTTCCACAGCAGTGGAACTAACGCCTAATAAACACTGTACATTTGTAGATAACCATAAGTGCTAACATTACAGTAGCGGTAATTAATGATTAAAAAGATAATAATAAACTTTTCACACCACTACCCGACAAAATATAGAAAAGGGGAGGAACCACACTAGTCAAGACTTCCCTTTCATAACGGCTCTATTGGAAAATATTTCAATTAGGTGAATTTGTTAAGTAGAGAAACTCATTGATTTGCAATAGTCGAGAGTTGGCAGAGTTGCGTCATGAAGACACCCACCTTCTGGAGAAGGCTGCCTCACAATGACAACACTTGTACTTCTTGTCACCCGTGTGCAGCTTGACATGGCGGTCCCTGGAGCGCTTGTGCTTGAACAGACGCCCACAAAACTCACACCGAAACGGGAGTTGGTCAGCATGCGTCTGAAGGCAAGGGGCGGGGACAATTTAATAAAAACCTGAAGAAAACAGAACTAACAAAATTACAGTAAATTATTCTTGAATAGTAGTGTGGTAAATGACGTTAACAATAATTACCTACAAGCTAATGTTAAAGATATTAACACATACAAATTTATAAAAATATAATTACTCTAGACAGGATGGTTGTACGTGAAGAATTATCAAGCGCGTACACACACACACACACACACACACACACACACACACACACACACACACACACACACACACACACACACACACACTCAAAATCTGAAACACCGTAGAGTACATAGGAAATTTGTAAATATGAATGGCGCAGTAGGGAGGTAAGAGGGAGGTGAAGCAGAATATGAGTGATGGATCTGGCTCGTGAGATACACGTATAGGAAGTGTGAAAATCTGAATTATTGGGCAGGAAAAAAACAATAATAATAAGAAGGGGAAGGCGGAAAAGTTGAGTAGCACGAGGTGGTTCAGGAGCTTGGCATATGAGAGCAAAAGGAAAGAAAAGACGAAACATTGAAGAATGCAAAGTACAAGGAGAAGAGTCCACGTGCAATGTAGTGGTGGTGATTGGCGGAATAGAGAAAGGCAAGGGTTGTTAAAAAAAAAGCAAGGTGAAAATATTTTTTCTAAAAACAAAGAAAAAAGAAAGAAAAATCTTAGGGATAATAAATGAGACGGAAGAGTAACAAAAGTAGGCGGATTCAAACAAACTTAAGGAAATTACTACATTTGTAACACGGCATGAAACAAAGCTGTTCCAGAAGCAGAAATATATGAAGGTATTACAAAAGACCTAATATACTGATAGCAGGATAAAAATATTACCAGGCAGCTAGTACGGTAAACCGATGGACAGTAGTAGCAGAATGAACAAAATAAAGAAAAAACTGTAGACAATACAAATGCAAAGGAAAGAAAAGCTTTGTTATCAAATTCCATGAAGCCCAATAAGATTAGATTAGGCTGGGAATATCAGTTACTGGCTAAGGATCACTTAACAGTGCAAACTGTCCGAACAGTTTATACATACATTATTCATTTCAACAAACGCCATGAACAGGTCTCCTAAAACTTCTATACAGCTCTGAAGTTCTTTACATTCAAAGAGAGGTACATAATTCTTGATGGTTAACTCACTGATAGATAAAATGCACAGGCAGATAAATTCTTCACTTTCTTTTCCAACACCTCGGCGTCCCCTTTCAGTTCCTCGGCGTCCCCTTTCAGCTCCTCGGCGTCCCCTTTCAGCTCCTCGCGTCCCCGTCTCCCTTTCAGCTCCTCGGCGTCCCCTTTCAGCTCCTCGGCGTCCCTTTCAGCTCCTCGGCGTCCCCTTTCAGCTCCTCGGCGTCCCCTTTCAGCTCCTCGGCGTCCCTTTCAGCTCCTCGGCGTCCCCTTTCAGCTCCTCGGCGTCCCCTTTCAGCTCCTCGGCGTCCCCTTCAGCGGCGTCCCTTTCAGCCCCTCGCGTCCCCTTTCAGCCCCTCGGCGTCCCCTTTCAGCCCCTCGGCGTCCCCTTTCAGCCCCTCGGCGTCCCCTTTCAGCTCCTCGGCGTCCTTTCAGCTCCTCGCGTCGCCTTTCAGCTCCTCGGCGTCGCCTTCAATGGTGAAGCAGGAGTGAGCATTGCCAAAGGTATTTAACAATTGCTTGATTTATTGTTATCCAGAAAGAACATAGTTTCTGCATTCTAGAACAGCTGCCCATGGTATCCAACATAGTCAATCCCTCAGTGCTTCGACCTGAAATTGACTGACTGTCCTGTGTTTAACTTCATTGGTAACTTCATCTTCTTGGTAAAGAGGTTTTGTTCTTTTTTCAAAGTTTAAATTTCCATAAACACAAAGGCTGTCTGTACCTTCCATTGCCTCCATTTTGTCTACTAAGTCTTTATCTGTGTTTTTTTTCGAGTGTTGGGAAACGGGGAGACTGTAGATTCTTCAATTTGTGGCCATGAATACATTGTTCCATTGCCTAGTGTAATCAACTCATAAAGATCAGTTCTGAGAGCTAAATCTAAGATATCCTCTTCCTCAGTATGGCTATCTTTTCTAGAAGGACTTTCAAATTTGTTGTTCTCGGGAGGTAAAATCAATTTAGGTAATGATTTAAAATTCGAAGAAGTCAAAACGTTTTCTGGGTGCAGCTTATTTAAGAAAGGCTCGCTCTCTCTCAGACTTGATTCTTTTATTTTCAGACTTTTATCTATTTCACAATTACTGCTTTTACTAGTCGTCGAGTTGTTCACTAAAGAAATATTCATAGCACTAGTTTCAGAATGGAGTAATACAGTTTCGTTTGGTGATGTGCTCAAATTGTTTCCACTTTCTTCATCAATGAAATTTAAAGGGTTTAATAAATTTGTTTCTTCGAGTTTTTCTACTCCTGCATGTTCTTGTGGTGCAAATAACTGACAATTTAAGGCACTAGATTTGTCTGGAGTGTTCTTTCCAGATTCATTCAACGGTAACTGATAAATGGAAGAATTAAAACTGTTCACACCTGCACTCAAAACATTTCTCTCCATAAATCCTGCTCCCAAGTTATTTGGCGAGCTATTGTCGAGTATCTGGACAGCTTTCTGACATGTTTCTCCATAAATATTTAAAAATTCCCTTTCGAATCTGGGAATAGACCTTCATTACTTTGTATACCATTAAAATAGGTTTCATCCATAACATTTTCAACCTTTTCACTTACCGCGTTGTTAATTGCCGGCGAGTGACCCGTTTCGTAGTGCAACACTTTTGAAGGTGCAGAGCCCTTACTACCACGTCTGGGTTCAACATTATTTACTATTGCCGTTACAAATATTTTGTGGTCTGATGAAGGTAAAACATTTCTTGGGCAGGATGGAGAGGCAAGTGAAGCAGAGACAGATCTATCTTCACCTACTGTGTTTGCACCATAATCCAATACACTCTCCTGCACGGGCCCAAGCCAAGGACCATTCACATTCAAGTCGATATTAACACTGGCATCTACATTAACAGAAGAAACATCATCTAAGTTATTATGTGATTCTACAGGTTCCTCATCTGACGACGAAACATCACTGATTCCTTCACAATCTTTAAAACCATGTGTTTTGGATGGAGAGGCATTGTTACCAAGTGACCAATTGTCGCTTTTTTGAGACAGAGAAACTGATTTGTTCGCACAACTTTCAAGCACTGCTGGACTGGGCGACGCGGTACATACATCATCCCTATGTTGCTTCTCCAGATTATTCTTGTTCAAAACAATTATTCTCCTCCTCTTCTTGGCTTTAGGTAGAATACAAGAATCTGCCTGTGAGATAATCTTTAACTGGTGTGGTCGTAGAACACAAGGAGCAATCTTGTGAATGAGCTTAAAGTGAGCACCTTGCCGAACAACAGACGAAGGCGACACTGTTTTGTCTATCAATTTAGTTTCTAACAAGGAAGGACTGTCATCAGCTCCAATGGATTCCAATGGCAGAGGAGGCTCTTGTTGATGCTCATCACTCTGCAAACCAGAGATTTCCATTTCAGTCGATTCTTTACCATCATCATTCTTATTGACGCTAATATTGCCAGTCTCTGATAGTTTTTCCAACCAGCAATAGTCGTCTTTAACTGGTCTTGATTTTTCTTGGAAAATTTGGGGGTTGCCCGAATTTTCCCCCAAACTCTTGTAAAACTGATAAATTATCCCATTTAAAAATATTAAAAGCACTGTCTGGTGGCCGAGGGATAAAAATAGAGTTTGCAAGTAAATTTGGCGTATTACATTGAGCAGTAATTAGCAAGTCTTTTAATGAAGCACTTTCCTCTGCAAAAAGTCTCGAGGACTTCGAGATATTTTCCGATACTTCTCTAAGCACATTTATATTTTTGTTGTTTCCACTCTCAGTTTGAGAATTTGTGTTTAAGCCAATTTCTCCATCTTCAAAGTTTTGGAAAATACGGCGTTGGCTACTTTGAAATACTCTAGTGACTGTGGGAGGGAAGCAGCCCTGTGCTCTGGATCCTTTACACGACCTGTTGCTTCTGGATACCGGGTTCTCAGGTCTGTATCGTGACGGCTCGCCTCTGTACCCACACTTGGGCTTGCACACAAATTATTTCCATTATTAATCAATTCATTTGCTGAAATGCAGTTATACTCTTTAGAAATATTGATGATCTTATTCACTTCATTATTATTATTTACCTGATGTATCTTCGCTATTCTAAACATCCCCAGCTGTCTTTTCTTGGGAAGAATGTATGGGTGATACCTCAGGAACTTCCATTTTGAGGCCTCCTTTACCACCACTGATGACAAGGTTATGGCACACTCGGTATCAGTCTTGTCCCCATTATTACTCTCGGCATCAGTCTTAATACACTGAATACGATGCTCATTAGGCAAAACTAACCTATTAGTTTCGTCTGATATTATATTTGGGGTTTGTTCATAGGGAAAAGCACTACAAGCGGTATTCTCAAGTGTACATTCAAGAAGGTTGTTATCGGCTGCATGTTCTTCCAGACAGTTGGACACACTAGTGTCTTTGGAGATTTTGTCACTGGCAATGGAGCCGCAGCTGTGGTCGAGGGAATATGAAGGCTTTTTATAGTTAGAACCGATCTGTCTGGAAAATAACTCTCTGCATTTAGATTTCAGGGGAAGCGTGTCTTTAAATGGTTCTCCCTTAATATTGGTACAAATAGTTTGCCATGTTCCACAGCATACAAATTTTCAGGACACCTCCGAGTAGAAATTTCAGGGCCACATATCTCTAACTTTAATTCATCAGGAAGTGGGCGAGTTCTTACCTGAATTATCCTAGCAGTGTTTTTCTGGTCAGTGTGTTCATTATCCGACTCACAGGAAGCTCCCGAGATTCCCCACTTTCTCCTGCATTGCCCCAGTTCTTACTTTGATGTGAATGCTAATGGGCTTAGTGGATGGAAGGGATAGGTCTACTGCCCTCGTCACCATTTGGGCTCCACATGTTTGCAAACACATTTCTTGCATACAGTCATCTTTCACATTTAATTTATCGTTCTTTTCGACTGCACTAGTTTTATTTTTAAACTTTGTCTCTTGGGATTTTTGGTGCTGTTGCCGCTCACAACTTTTGTGGCACACTTATAATCTTCATTCTTTTCCCCGTTGTGTGTTTCAGTTTTTGTAGGAATGTCCTCTGAATATAATCTCGTGGGCAGCTCTTCGCCGCAGGAGCTGCTGTCTGGTAAATATTTACACCTCATAGATAGTATATAGTTACTTTTAATGTTCTCCAAGTCCGACTTGGAAGGACTTGAATGCCTGCTAGAGATGGGCATACCTGCCCACAGATTTGCTCACATGGTGGAAATTGATTAGAGGGATCATGAGATATGAACGAGTCCAAAATTTGGACATCATTAATACCGGAAGAAGGTAACCACTAAATAGAATTTCCGGCCATGGTGTTGGCGTTACTTTTTGATGCACAGGTTACAAATTTGATTACACGATTCATTCTTAAGAAACTATTTCTGGAGTCAAATAAAGGGGGCATCCAAGGGCAAATTGGCAAAGGGCACGAAGTAGAGTAGCCGGTTTGGTTCACAAAACATAAATAAGGACCCACGTCTTCAACTTTAAATGCTTCCACATCATAACTATTGCTCAACATTTGTCTGTACCGTGTACCACTACTTGGGCATCTACTTTCACTACCATGTGACTGAACAAATCGAGGTGCTGGCCTACCATAGTCTGGGGTTTCAGGAGGCTGGTCAAAGGTTGCCAGTGGTGCCTCAGACTGGCAAGGGGAAGAATATTGAGCTTCTGTGGAAAATAAGGTTTGGTTTGACTTTAATTTCTTACCATTTTCAAATTGCGTTTCACAGAGTCCCTTGGAAACCTATTCAATTTTGCAATGTTCCGACTCCTGCTTGGCATTCTGCAATGTAACAATAGTCTTTTTCTTTAGCAAAGGGTTCTATTTTTGACTCTCTTAGTGAGGGGTGGCTGTGGGCATTGTTGGAACCAGTCCTGCTTTGCCTCAAATCCCAAGCGCACTCTGATATATTTGGCTTCTCTCTCTTTCTCATTTT
>WNGS01066681.1:3933726-3946922 GCA_020271785.1 Procambarus virginalis | reverse complement strand
TGTATACGTCTGATGATCGCCCAGCCTTGCGAAAAGGTGGATCAACCTAATCGACCTGCCTTTCGATCGGTCTCGAGTTAGGAGACCAATGAGATCAGAATGACCAGTTTCAAACGAAGAGATCAATCTGATTGCCCAGTATGTCAAACGTTGGGATCAATCTGATTGAACAGCCTCCTTCACTACATGGTTATTTTCGAACATTCAGAATCAGTATCTCTTAGCATCTCTATGTATTAGATATCGACGTATTAATGTTCTACGAAAGGGATTTATCAGTGGGTGGGGAAGGGGGAGGGGTGATGATTACAGAACTCAGACCTCTTTTACTAGGATTATCATCCATTATTCCTCCTGGCTTCATCACTTTAAACTCCAAATTATCAGGGGGGTTCTTACGACCCATTAATTTAATCCAGGCTAATGAGATCGGATATTTGCTTTATAATTACTCCAGAGTCTTGTAATCAACACCCGCTACTTTGCCTAAGGTGACGGTCGCTCCCAGACCTTGCTTGTAGCTCACTCAGGGTACAGGTACAGTCATTGTACTCCCCCTGTACCCTGTCTGGCAGGGTACAGGGAAGAGTACAGGGTACAGGGGAATTGCTAACCTGGAGAGCGTGCAGAGATCCTTTACTGCTAGAATCCAGTCAATGAAACATCTAAACTATTGGGAACAACTAAAATGCCTAAATCTAGGGGCCAAACCTTCTTGTAGCTCCTTGTAGCTCACTCCAGGTACAGTGATGGGGGCCCAAACCTTGCATGGTACCTCTCCACTTCACCGACTGGCACAGTAAAGCCCAGATAACTCTGATCTAAGATAACTTTCATCTAAGATATCTTTGAACTGAGATATCTTTGATACCTTGCCTTGCGATGAAGTGATAAAAGACAAGTTTGATCTAAGATATCTTTGATTTACGATATCTTTAATCTAAGATAAGTTTCATATAAAATATATGTGAGCTAAGATATAGCAGTTAGACCTGCGTTTAGGAAAATGCTAGTCTAAGATAACGCTCATTTTAGATAACTGATATATCAGTGATTTAAGATAACTCTGATATGTCAGTGATTTAAGATAACACTGATATATCAGTGATTTAAGATATTTAAGATAACACTGATATATCAGTGATTTAAGATATTTAAGATAACACTGATATATCAGGGATTTAAGATATTTAAGATAACACTGATATATCAGTGATTTAAGATATTTAAGATAACACTGATATGTCAGTAATTTAAGATATTTAAGATAACACTGATATATCAGGGATTTAAGATATTTAAGATAACACATATATATCAGTGATTTAAGATATTTAAGATAACACAGATATATCAGTGATTTAAGATATTTAAGATAACACAGATATATCAGTGATTTAAGATATTTAAGATAACACAGGTTTACACAACGATGTGTGGACAACAGCTTTATGCTTGGCCTCAAGGTAGGACCTGGCGACTATTGCCAAGTGAAGAGAAACAGTTTAATCGTCAATATGAGACACATGCCCTATAAGGAGCCCACACACAGTAGTGTCTATGCATCACTACTAGTTGGATAGACACAGCCACCACACTTCTCTACGTCCTTTGTCTCATTTGAAACAATCTTCTAAAGGATCGACTCCACCTTTCTCCTCTCATCCCCCCCCCCCCACCACCTTTCCCAGTCCCCTCTTTACCACACCCTCAAGACCTATCCCTATTCTCAGACTATAATACCTGATACTCAGTGTCATCCTTAAATACCCCTCCTAATCCTCCAAGCCTCTCTCTCTCTCTCTCTCTCTCTCTCTCTCTCTCTCTCTCTCTCTCTCTCTCTCACACACACACACACACCAGGAAGTAGCCCCAGCTGACTAACTCCTAGGTACCTATTTACTGCTAGGTAATAGGGGCATATGGTAAAAGAAACTCTACCCATCGTTTCTCGCCGGCGCCCGGGATTGAACCCGGGACCACAGGATCACGTGTCCAGCGTGCTGTCCGCTCGACCAACGGCTCCCCGTGTGTGTGTGTGTGTGTGTGTGTGTGTGTGTGTGTGTGTGTGTGTGTGTGTGTGTGTGTGTGTGTGTGTGTGTGTGTGTTGAAAGTTGAAGTTGTGTGTGTGAAAGTTGAACGTATATGCTGATGCTATCCCAATGATGATACGCTAGTGACGCTAGTGCTCTCTAGAGTGGAGTACTGCTGCACAATGACAGCCCCTTTCAAACCTGGAGAAATTGCTGACCTGGAGAGCGTGCAGAGATCCTTTACTACTAGAATCCACTCAGTAAATCATCTAAACTACTGGGACCGACTAAAGAGCCTAAATCTGTATTCTCTTGAGCGCAGGCGGGAGAGATACATAATAATTTACACGTGGAAAATAGTAGAGGGGCTGGTCCCAAACCTGCACACAGAAATAACAGCACATGAGACCAGAAGGCATGGCAGGATGTGCAGAATACCCCCGATGAAAAGCAGAGGTGCAACAGGTACTCTGAGAGAGAACTATTAACATCAGAGGCCCCAGACTGTTCAACACGCTTCCACTACACATAAGGGGCATAACTGGCCGACCCCTCGCTTCCTCCACTCATTATCCTGGCAGCCTTCTACATCCATCCTCCTTCCCTCATCATCCTGACTTCCTTCACAACTCTCCCCCCCCTCAACTTCATGTCTTCCTTCACTATCATCGCCTCATTTTTTTGTCTCCCTCATCACCCTTTTCTCCTTATCTTCCTGACTCCCCTCTCTCAATACTATCCTCCCCCTCATCACCTCAACTACCTCAATCTTCGGCACCAGACAGAGCCTACCACATCAAGATCTTCGAATTTCCTCTCTTCTTTTATCGCCACCTTCCTCTCCCTCCTTCCATCTCTCCCCCTCTAAGCTCCCACTCCGCAATTCTCCACACTCCCCCCCATCAGCGTGTCGGTTTCCCCTCACCAACCATGCATGAAATAACAGAACTCGTGCGTACTGATTAGGCCCCCTTCTGCTGGCCTCAGAGTACACAATAGGCCAGCCTATAAAAAACTATAAAAAAGGAAACAGCCCTCTGTCTTAGGGGTAATTTTCATCCTGATAACTGTCATTATTGAGAGTGTGAGACAGAAGGAAGAGGCTAAGTCTGTAACACTGAAGTGGAGGTGAGAAGAGAATCTGTACCAGAGAGGGAGAACTGTACCAGAGAGGGAGAACTGTAGTAGTGAGGGAGAACTGTAGTAGTGAGGGAGAACTGTAGTAGTGAGGGAGAACTGTAGTAGTGAGGGAGAACTGTAGTAGTGAGGGAGAACTGTAGTAGTGAGGGAGAACTGTAGTAGTGAGGGAGAACTGTAGTAGTGAGGGAGAACTGTAGTAGTGAGGGAGAACTGTAATAGTGAGGGAGAACAGTCTAACACAGGAGGATATCTGCAACAGAGAAGAAGGGCACAGAAGAGCAAGACCGTTAATAATGCAGGGAAAGCTGTTAGTGAATGAATGATGGGCAGCGATATGTAACTGAGGGGAAAGCTCTGTAGCGATCTATAAGTGAGAGAAAAAAACATGTATTGATACGTAGGTAAGGGGAAAAGACATGTAGCAATGTATAATTTTGGGGGCAAGCTGAGGAGCAGTCAGTGAGTGAGGGGAACGGCTGAGGAGCAGTCAGTGAGTGAGGGGAACGGCTGAGGAGCAGTCAGTGAGTGAGGGGAACGCTCTACAATAGTCGACTACCGGGAGAAACCTGGGGCTGGGCCAGCTGTTGTGGGTCCAGATTCACGAAGCAGTTACACAAGTACTTACGAACGTGTACATCTTTCTTCAATCTTTGACGGCTTTGGTTACATTTATTACACAGTTTACGAGCATGAAAACTTCCCAATCAACTGTTATTATTGTTATATAAACAGCCTCCTGGTGCTTCGGAGCTCATTAACTGTTTAATAACTGTAAACAAAGCCGCCATAGATTGAGAAAAGATGTACAGGTTCGTAAGTGCTTGCGTAACTGCTTCGTGAATCTGGCCTCTGAGCAGTAGAGTATTGTGCGTATCATTAGCGATGATCAGTCGCGTCAACAACCATTCCACATCCTGTGAAAAGAATACAGATGGGAAAAAACGAAACTGTTGGAACTGAAAAAAATTATGACACTGAAAGCTATTTTTAACCAATAGAAAGATATTTATAGCCATATTCAACTGCACAAGTTTTACTGAACATGTCAAGAGTTGTTTAAATCTTCCACTCGGTTACCGGCCGTGATGTGACGTATGATACTCGATAGTNTTTGATCTTCACATAAATTCAAAATTTCCTTAATGAGGAAATTATGGCGAGTAAATTTTTTTAAGCCCACGAGGCAGTCTTTAATGTTGCGAGGATAATGTACACGTCGACGGCAGCCCGTTCTCTTAATTTGCCATTCCGTAAAAAAAAAAAAAAAAAAAAAAAAAAAAAAAAAAAAAAAAAAAAGACAATGCTCCTTAATACGTCGCATTATTGACGGAATCGACCAATTCCTTAAAAAAAATTCGACGTATAAATACTAAAGTACAGTTCCATAGTGTTGCTGGTTTCGTTGCGTTGGTCTCAATAGGTTCGGCGGGACGCGTGAGTTAGTTCCCTTCTGGTTAGGAAAAGCATTTGTATCTTTACACAGTGGCGAATTCTCAAAACGTGTATTTCTATTATATCCACTTAAGTTTCAATAATATTAATAATATATATATATATATATATATATATATATATATATATATATATATATATATATATGTCGTACCTAGTAGCCAGAACGCACTTGTCAGCCTACTATGCAAGGCCCGATTTGCCTAATAGGCCAAGTTTTCATGAATTAATTGTTTTTCGACAACCTAACCTACCTCACCTAACCTTACCTAACATTTTCGGCTACCTAACCTAACCTATAAAGATAGGTTAGGTTAGGTTAGGTAGGGTTGGTTAGGTTCGGTCATATATCTACGTTAATTTTAACTCCAATGAAAAAAAATTGACCTCATACATAATGAAATGGGTAGCTTAATCATTTCATAAGAAAAAAATTAGAGAAAATCTATTAATTCAGAAAAACTTGGCTTATTAGGCAAATCGGGCATTGCATAGTAGGCCAAAAGTGAGTTCTGGCTACTAGGTACGACATATGTATATATATATATATATATATATATATATATATATATATATATATATATATATATATATATATATATATATATATTATTAAATCAAAAGTAAGGGGTCTTGAAATTTTCCTGAAAGCAAAAGTCTTGTAGCAGGCTCAACTTAGATAGTAATAAACAGTAGTAATTGTATTGTAGAACAGTCATTTTCCGGATTGTAAAACAGCCATGTTCATAAGTGTAGAACAACCATGGGCCAATTTTCACAATTGTAAACAGCCATGGGCCAATTTTCACAATTGTAAACAGCCATGGGCCAATTTTCACAATTGTAAACAGCCATGGGCCAATTTTCACAATTGTAAACAGCCATGGGCAAATTTTCACAATTGTAAACAGCCATGGGCAAATTTTCACAATTGTAAACAGCCATGGGCCAATTTTCACAATTGTAAACAGCCATGGGCCAATTTTCACAATTGTAAACAGTCATGGGCCATGTTGAGACCCCATGCAGGGTACTAAGAGTGATAAACACGCTCTCGTTCTTAGGGCACAGCCGCTCGTAGTAACACGAACGCACGACGGTACTCCACTTGCAGGGTCAGTGCAGTAATTACCCTCGCTCCCCTCTCCCTAAGGGCGAGGTGAAGATAATGCAATTGCTGTTTCAGTGAGCTAGTTAAGAGACGTGCCACCGTCCTGTATAAAGCCATAAACAACACCGCGGGTTCATGCTGCTTAGGGTCCTCACTGAACCCTGTGCAACGTTCCAAAAGGCAGAAAGGAACATAAATGAAGGACTTGAGGAGCGAAAGCAAAATTAGTTTTAAATTACAACTAGGGTTTGAATTATTTTGTTATCAAAGCTCGAAGAGTATTGACTGTGGCCACAACAGGGTTCCAATAGTCACGAAATATTGACTATTCTTAACTATTATAAACTCTGTTTCCTCATTTTTAACTACATTTGACATATAATGTCACTGAGGATGATCCCGGGTTGCCCTGTCCGTAGCAAGGCTCTGCAGAGCCACAGAAATTACAATGTTCGTGACTTGGGAAATTTCCGTAGATTAAAAAGTTAAAATAGATAGGGTTAAATTTAGTTTTACATGAACCTTCACCCCGGCCTCAGATTACGAGTATTTAACAATACTAAACTCTCACCTTACGTAAAATATATGTGGACATGCCAAATACTCTTTTGCTAGTTCCAACTTAATAGACTGGTAATTGTTAGATAGTTGTTGTGTTGTCAGTGGACCCGTGATCCTTATTATGGTCAGTTGTTGTTGTTTAAGATTTGCTACCTGGAACAAAAAGTTGCATGCAGCACGGGCTATGGTGAGCCCGTAGCAATTATGGTCAGTGCCTACAGTGATTGTTCTCTACCAGTTGTGTTACTCTTGTTCCTCTATTATTACTATATTATTTGTAATACTATTATATTATAACTGTAATAATAATAATAATAATAATAATAATAATAATAATAATAATAATAATAATAATAATATTAATATTATTATATTATTATCATTATTATGAGTTATGCATGATGAAGATTAAACCACCCAAGAGGTGGCACGGGCATGAATAGCCCGTAAACGTATAACGAGGAGCCAAAACAATCACCAAAGTTGTCTTGTGGCAGTTGCATCTTGGAGGAGACATCACACCTTGACACATTAATGTCGTGCCACTAATGCAACATTGCCGCCGTCTTTTTTGTGACGGTGAAATCTATCTCTTGCACGATAAATGTTAGTGAATCTGCTGGGGCAATGGCAACCAGCCAGCCCCTTTTCTCCACCAGGGGCCAGATTCACGAAGTAGTTATGCAAGCTCTTACGAACTTGTACATCTTTCCCTTTTTGACAGCTTTGGTTACATTTATTAAACAATTTGCAAGCATGAAAACTTCCTAATCAACGGTTGATATTGTTATAAACAGTTTCCTAATACTTCGGAGCTCAATAACTGTTTAATAATTGTAAAAACAGCCGCCAAAGATTGAGAAAAGATGTACAGGCTCGTAAGTGCTTGCGTAATTGTTTCGAGAATCTGGCCCCTGGAGTATACCTGGATGGGGTTCTGGAAGTTCATTTCCCCAGGCCCGGCCTAGGGCCAGGCTTGTCTTGTGATAACTTGGTTCAAAAGGCTATTGCTTGGAGCACCTGCGACACTCACCTCCAACATAGAAGGGGATCAGTTACTAGAAACTACGCCGGTCGCTCCACGAGTGACGACCGTGTGGGGGCCCACACACAGCAGTGCTCGGGAGTGAACCAAATTAAGCTGTACATCAATACGGAAGAACTTAATATTCAGACCACCATGGAATCTAAAGCACGCACAAACACAACACGCACCTCGATACACAATGAAGAACGGAAGCATGTTCGAACACGTACAGTGAACAAGTGAACATATGTACCCACACAGTCAATTTCCACACACACACATGACATTTTCGAGAGTGTGATGGTGCTTGTAAGGAGGTCGTGGAGGTCCCAGCTGGGGCTGCGTGAGACGGTACCATGACCTCCCCTCGCTCTTTATCCTCCATCATCACCCATTGTTGTATCGATTTCTCATATATTGTTTGTAAACCCTTTGGTGCGGCGCTTTGTATGTAGGGAACACATGGCTACAGGTCGTTCAGGGTCTAATGAATAGTTTACTTGCATTCTTAGCGTCTTGCTTTCTACCTTCGTCTTCCTCACTCTACCTTTCTCATCATCCTCGCTAATTATCTTTCCCTCTTGCCAATCTTCTTCCTGCCTCCGTTCACATTTTCTCAGGCTCTTTCTTTTCCTCTACTTCCACCCTCCTCTCTCTCTCTCTCTCCTCTTCTCACCGTTTTCCTGCACTGACAGAAACAATTTATCACAAAGTTACATATTGTAAATAAAGCATTATTCATACCTTCGCATAAGACTATACGGGAAGACGCTCCCTATATGATACCTCGTGTTGCTCATACCTAATATATAAAATGTTGCACACAACATAAGTTATACGCGGGGCGAGTCTGGCACTGGGGTGCCACACTGGGGAGTAACGCTGGTGATTCACATATAAATAAACCCCAGCTTTAAATCTTAACATTCTTTCGAGAGAGATTTGAATTAAGTAGCAAGGCAGTAGGTCACCTCAGGGTAATTACCACTGCCCGGCACATCGTCGAGTCCTCTATGTAGAAAATAACACTAAAATGATCACAGAGAAGCTACACTACCAAGACACAATAGGAAGCTTAAATTTTGAGCATGCAAAAGGCAATATTGTATGGAAGAATACAAAATAAAATCATAATACCTACTCGTGAAGTGACATTTAATAACTAAACAATGGTAGATGACTATAATTATAGTGAAAGTGAGACTACAATAGCTCAGAGTAAACCTAGAAACTGATGTAAACTATGTCCATTTTTACACAGGTGGGGACAAGAGTAGACGACTTCTGACTGCTTTTAGCAGAGTGAGAGCGGTCCCTTCCCGTTACACTGTAAGATTTCCCTGTAACACGACCCGTCAATAAGTTAACAACCAGGTTCCAAATTACTGTTGAGTACAGTGGCGAACAGTTAAGTATTGGAGCCCAGTCAATCCTCCCTGGCCAGTATTCGAACCCAGACTAAACTGCTCGCGAGGTGCGGAGTGAGTGGGCCACTATTACGCAACAATGGAAAGCAATATAAAATTTAATTAAGAAACATTCCAGTTCCTGCAATATTAACAAAACGAGTCACTTTAAACTGGAGCTGTGCACGTTGACCCTGGTTGATACCTGGTTGATACCTGGTTGATGGGGTTCTGGGAGTTCTTCTACTCCCCAAGCCCGGCCCGAGGCCAGGCTCGACTTGTGACCCACGCCACAAAGCGGAAAGAAGATGAACAAGTTCTGAGTTCTGGAAGAAATCACGCCAAGCTCTAACCTACACCCCCCCTTCCCCACACAAGGCTTCCCCCTTCCCCCACCCACAAGGCTGCTCACACCCACACACAACCCCCAAGGTTGTCCACACCCATGCAACCCCCCCCCCCTCTTACCCCCCCCCTCCAAGGCAACCCTGCCGTTGCACACCAATAAACTACACAGCAAAGGCCAGAGCTGCAATAACAAAATACCCAATAGATCCAACGCAATGAACTTCTCGTCAAAATCAGCCGAGCGGAAGCCTGGCCCAAGCGCTGATTTCAACAATATAGTGTTGCAAAAAGGTTGGTAATACTGCAACAATGAACCCGGTATTTTTCGCCACTTGTGTAATAACCACTGATAACCTACAGCTATATATATATATATATATATATATATATATATATATATATATATATATATATATATATATATATATATATATATATATATATACACACACACACACGCACACATGATTATTGTTTAAATATTGTGGTGCGTATCTGCACGGGTGAAGCGGTTTCAATGGTTGTGTAAACTGTATAACCTGGAAAATGCAACAAATATTATTCCGCGCCAGAAGAACACAAAGAACATATCTGTAATATTTTAGGCACCAGTAGTAGAGAAGTAGTTGTATGGCAGAATCTGGAGCACCAGGGTGATATCCCGAGCATTGTTGCTAAAGTTTGTGGTACACACCACAAGTTACAACGGTACAAGGTACAACGGTACAAGGTACAACGGTACAAGGTACAACGGTACAAGGTACAACGGTACAAGGTACAACAAACACCTCAAGGTAACGGTATGCCAATGTAAAGGATTAATTTAAACGTAATGATTACTGTAGTATGAAGACCTTTAATTATTCGTATTCCAAATTTTATCTAGTTAAATAAATGTAATACAGCTAGAAAACTTCCATGGTTTTATATTTTTCAATTTTTGCCCCGAAGGGCGAATTTGTTGGAGAGCGGTCACTCATCCTATGAGAACATTGTTCCATAGCAGTATGAACAACACCCACTTCCCAATACTTAGGAAATCCACAGAGTTGTTCATCCTATCAATTGAACTCACACGCTGCTGGGATTTACTCTACTGTCTCAAATGAACAAACTCAAACAAGGAGATTATTATTAGCTACAAACTTCATTAAAATCTTCAATATTAGTATCCCTTGTGTTGATTTCGAGGACCAATGTCCCCGTGGTTGGTGATCTGTCAACCAGGCTGTTAGACGCAGCTGCACACAGCCTGTCTTATCAATCACAGCCTGGTTGATCAGGGACCCGTTGGAGGTAATGATGAGTAATGTCCTCAGAGTATCTCAACTGTGCAATAGTAATGTTTACAGCATATCCAAGTCCAGCAACATCCTTAATGTTTAGAGTAACCCAAGACGTACAACAGCAATGTTGCAGCCTACCCAACACTTGCATCATTATAGGAAAAACCTTGC
The DNA here is from genome assembly GCA_020271785.1 of Procambarus virginalis. Taxonomy (NCBI): domain Eukaryota; kingdom Metazoa; phylum Arthropoda; class Malacostraca; order Decapoda; family Cambaridae; genus Procambarus; species Procambarus virginalis. The sequence continues at coordinate 3,936,387 of WNGS01066681.1, read as the reverse complement.
ACGTGAGAGCGCTTCACCTTCCCTGTCCTCATTAAATTCTCTCACTCTGGGCCTGGGGTCAGAGGGAGAAAAACATTCACCCTGGGGTCAGAGGAGAGGGAAACATTCTTAGCCTGGGGTCAGTGGAGAGGTAAACATTCTTGACCAGGGGGTCTGAGGGAGGAAAACATTCACTCTGGGGTCAGTGGAGAGGTAAACATTCTTGACCAGGGGTCTGAGGGAGGAAAACATTCACTCTGGGGTCAGTGGAGAGGTAAACATTCTTAGCCTGGGGTCAGTAGAGAGGTAAACATTCTTAGCCTGGGGTCAGAGGGCAACCCATCCTCGACTCAAGTCCATTACATCCAGCGGTCGACCCCACAGACGCATTTATAAATTTTAACATGCTGTTCATTCAAAACGGGAATTTTCTCAAGTATAAATTAATAAGATAATATATTAGCATATTGTGTATATATAGGCATAGGATAGGTTAGGTTAGGTGTTTAGGTTCTATTGGCGATTATTTGTATTTGTAGTACGTGGGTGAAGCATTTATAGCGTTGTGATTCGAACAAAATTCGTCAGTGAAGCACTTGTTCCGGATATGTTCGAACGCCAGCAGTTGTGAGTCGTGTGTAAACCGCTTTTCATTCATAAACAGGGGGTTTGGCGGGTGCATGGAATCACTTTTGGATCTTTGTTTGGAGGACGGGCTGCAGAGGGAGGGGAAACATTCACTCTGGGGTCAGTGGAGAGGGACACACTCTGGGCCTGGAATCTGAGTGGAGAAAAACAATTATAACACATTGCAATGAAATCACAATGGTGTGATATATCAATGAAAATCATTTTGAGGCAATAGAGTGATTTGAACTCGCGTTCTGGTGAACGAAAGTTCAAGTTACTCCATTGCCTCAGAATGATTTTAACCTAAACACAAGTATAAATCTCAAAGATAACCAATCATTGCTTCGTATTATGGTTCCCAAATTACTGGCAAATATGAACATCAGTGAAACAATATATCAACCACTGATGTCGTCCTCCTACTGAATTGTAACTTATAATTGCATGGTGGCCACTGGAAGTGGCATGGTGGCCACCATGCAGCTGACAGTGGCCACCATGCAGCTGACAGTGGCCACCATGCAGCTGACAGTGGCCACCATGCAACTGTAAGTTGCAATTCAGTAGGAGGACGACATCAGAGGTCGACTCCAATCAAGAAGAAGAGCCACTAATTTTTGCTTCTCTGAGGCTCTCGACGCTGGAGGGCAGCACTGAGCGCGCCCATAAATACGCCATGAAAATATGTAGCCAACTTCCCAGTTATAGTTAAAACACTTTGTAAAGTCCCGTGTTAAGTAGGGACTCGTACAAGCGCAAAAGTAACCACGCTCGTAAAACGCTTTCATAAAAACCTCAGCTGGTTACTCCACGCGCTACGCCGACCCAATGAAGCTCACTCACACTTTGATCATGTCCATTCACAAGACCACCGGCGCTCTTGCCAGTCACTGTACCTTTTTTTCCACAACAATTTCAAAATATATGCACTGGGTGCATAACAGCCACGGAATTAAATTACAGTGAATTTTATACGAAACACTTGTTAATTGTTAATTGAAGATCATAAAATTATTAAATGCAGGAGGGGTGAGCGACCCCCGTGGAACACGTGGCAACACTGCGTCACCACAATCCTGTCTCCCAGGCAACTTTGTTTCGAAAGCGACAATTTCACGCTCAGAAAAAGACGATTCTTGTAAGTGAGCAAACGGAGCAGCGAGGGCGACCAGGCGCGGCCCGGGGAGCGGGCACACGGGGCGCCATGAGTGATTATCAATTAAACTTCCTCAATACAGCAGCTAGACTTGTGGTCGGTCGGAAGTGCTTGTGCTGTCTTCAACCACAGTGGAGAAAGACATGGACACCTAAGTGGTAGTGGTGGTGATAGTAGTGGTTGTGGTATTGGTGGTGGTGAGTGTGACCTTGCTGGTGGTGGTGGTGTTGGTTGGGGTGTGTGAGTGGTGGTGCTTACAAGTGAATAGTGGTAGTAGCTTGAGTGGCGATGATAGTGGTCTTGCTCCTGCCACTGTAACAGATGCCATTATACCTGCTGTTATCATTGTTGTTAATGCGGGTGCTGATGACAGATGCGTGGCGCTGGGTGCGGGAAGGAACAAGAAATGGATGAGTGGAAGGGATGGATACGTGGAAATTGGGACACCACTACAGCTCTAACATTACAATGAAAGATAGCAGCGATTTACTGGCCAGGATTTTTACCTTCTACTGTGACGACCGCACTGTGTTTGTATACTCACCTAGTTGTGCTTACGGGGGTTGAGCGCTGGCTCTTTGGTCCCGCCTCTCAACCGTCAATCAACTGATGTATAGATTCCTGAGCCTACTGGGCTCTATCGTATCTACATTTGAAACTGTGTATGGAGTCAGTTTCCACCACATCACTGCCTAATGCATTCCATCTGGTAACTAATCTGACACTGAAAAATTCTTTCTAACATCCCTGTGGCTCATTTGGGTACTCAGTTTCCACCTGTGTCCCCTTGTTCGCGTACCACCCGTGTTAAACAGTTTATCTTTATCTACCCTGTCAATTCCTCTGAGAATTTTGTAGGTTGTGATCATGTCTTCTCTTACTCTTCTGTCTTCCAG